>LR737401.1:534546-579636 GCA_902655005.2 Marronus borbonicus
ATCTAGCAATAACTTTTAATTTCATTTCGCATTAATTTCGAGTGTAAATATTACAATAAATAGTACATCTACCTTACAATAAGATAGTCCTTATAAATATTACATATTTTGAAAGGTAACTCATACAAAAGGGAACATCTTTGGGATTCATTAGCAACACATCTTACCTATATACGATCTGTTGGTCAAAATTTATGGTTTTCATCTGCAATTTAAAAAAAAACAGATGAATTTATAATAACCAAGAGCTGGGAAGAGTTATCAACATTGAAAAATTTGGAAACATTGTGGATCCTTTAATATTTTTCACACGAAAATCGAAGTATGTGAACAATTTTCCATCGTTTCGTTTCTTCCATTCAAAACTCAGGCCCGATTTTAAACGATCGTTTCAAGATTGTCGGAATTTCCGGTCCCCTATACGGTCTGAAATTACGTGTTTCTATATGCAATCGATTACTGCCACCTCCAACCCGATATCCGGTTTATTTTGTGAACTAGGATAAGGGATAAGAATTCTTAAATTTAATTCAGGCTGTCGAAAACTGCAAAGTTCATGCTTAACGTTTTTACCCTTCGGGTTAGAGGGATGAACAGTTTAAAAAGAACAGCAACAAGAACTCATCCTACTCGTGATTTAAGTACTACTTTCTCTTTTTAAATAAATTATTACATTATTGTTACAGTACTCGCCTTTTACTCCTCGTTAATTTTTGAGTGTCGTCTTCCTCTCCTAAAATCTCCACATTTCTCGCACCGCCCACGTTTCTGTGCCTCGTCATCGCATTGAGACCTTCTTCGAAATTGTCAGGGATGTTCAAAGGCAGCGAAGGATTTATCGCTAACTGTAGCATCCTTAACAATAACATTTCTCGAACATCCGGCGGTAAGTAGTCCTCGTCATCTTCCCGATCATCCTTTTGCAGATTTCGCGCATTCAACAGTCTCGCCACCCTCCTGGTTGGCGTGTAAGATTCCGGAGTAGGCGTAAAAGATTGGTAATTGTACAGATTCTGCTGTTCCAGATTAAGAGGGATATTCATATCATCGGTAGATGGGCGTCGGTATACCAAAAGATTTGGATTGTAAATCGGACGGTTCCTCTGTCCGAAGGTGTGTTGGTACCTTCTAGTGAGCGCGCTGATCTGTTCTAGACGACTCTGTCGCAGGATCAATTGATCTAGTAATTTCTGAAAATCCCTGGTACTAACGGGCGGTTTTATTAAGTTAATCTCATCTTCTTCGCCCAGATAATCTTGAATAGCAGGCGTTACCCTAATCGGAATAGGGTACGGCACTTGATATTGGGGCATTTGTCTGACGTATCCATTCTCATCGATTCTAACTTGAATCGGTCGGAATCTTGGAGGCTGCGTCGTGTAAACCGGTTGTACCGCGGGAACTTCCTCGTTATATTGAACGTTCTCGTAACGATTCACCTGTTGCAACTGATTAAGCGGAACCAGGACTGTCCTTCCACTCAGGGGATGTTTAATCGCGACCAGGGGTCCTTGCACGTGATTCTGTTCAGCATTCGGTAGACTCTGCACTACCACCGGAACAGAATTTACGGTAGTACTCGGGATATTCTCGGTTGACGCCTCCTCTTCGTACCCCTGATTACTCTTCGAGGATGGATATCTGATTGTAGGCCTTTGGATCGTCGGCGCAATCGTTGATGATGAAACGAATTTAGGGCGAAGTGTCGTGAACAAAGGCCTCGTTGTAGACGCGGTTATGGTAGAGCCGTAAACATCAGCCATATCCCCGTCTCCCTGTGATTGGTGTAAGCTCAACGGTCTTCGTTTTAAGTCGAAATTTACCGCTTCCGGCTGTAATTGGCGTCGTAGCAAGTTGGATTTAGACTCTTCGACGTCTTCGCTTTTTCTAGCCCTGTAAATCGGCGACTCCGTCGGACGAGCAACCGCGTCAGGTCTTAAGATTTGTCCTTCCGATCTCTGGTTTACGTCTTCGGTTCTAATGGAGGATCTTTGCTGCAATAATATTCTTGGGGAGGCAGTCTCGTAGATATGTCCCCTGTTCGAAGGAGTTTTCGATGCTTCAACAGCGGCTTTTATAAAATCCGAAATTTTTCCTGGATCCACAGTGGTTGTAGAAGGCGAGCTGGTAGTCGTGGTTGTCATTCTTCGTTTAGGAATTGACTGTATTACCACACTGTTAGTGCTGCTACTAGCTGGAGTGGTCGGAGTATTGGTAGCCGTCGAATGGTAAAGAACATTCGAGGGTCTCCTCGTCGTCGACGTTGACTGAGTCTTATTAATTTTCGGTATTCGCTGTACGACCGACGAAGAAGCTTCCGACAAATTAATAGTTTGGTCAGTGTCCGTTTTGGGAAGGACGACCTCGCTATTACTACCGTTGTTCGTGCTATATGAAACTCGCTTTATATCGCCATTTTCGTCGATGTAACCGTACGTTCCTTTAATGTTCCCGAGTACATCCCGGCTCTCGATTTTGAACGTCCCATCGTCCGCTTCATATCCGATCGTGTACGAACCATCGTCGTTCACTTTTTTGATCTGTTTGACGATCTCCAACTTGCCGTTGGCCTCCGCTTCGTCGAGATCCTCTTTCGAGGAGGCGGAAAGAGGCGTCGTCGCCATCGAACGTATCAAGCGCGCATTGTTGGCTAGCAGTAGTAGGAGGATGGATAATCGACGTATTATCTACGAATTAAAAACGATATAGGCACCTTCGATCAACATTGTTACGAAATTTAATATCTCTTAAAAACATAAATATTTTCAAAGTATTGCACTGCGTTTATAGTGAGCAGCGATAAACAATGAGAGCAACGAGTTAGCGAAATCCGTTATTGAGCATATCGATGGGCCGGTTTTGCTAATTCGCTGCTCAGATAAGAGCAGCGAATTGGCAAAATGGACCAATCGGTGAGTGTTGCACATTCCTGCAACACGTACCGATTGGCCCATTTTACTAGCTCGCCGTTCTTATCGAGTATCGCAGCCCCACTATAAACGCACCCTTACGAAAAAAAATTAATTCAATATATTACGATGTAATTTCTATATTATGTAATGGTTTTTGCCAAACCGTTAATTTATCTCGTTATTTTTGTACAATTATTCCGAACTTTTCCGGTTATAACGAACTTTTAACGCTAAAATACTGCCACGTTCAGTGTTGTAGTTACGCTCTGTGCAGATTTGCAGACATATTATGAATGTAAACAGTGAAGTAAGAGTCTTAAAACGAGTCTTGTTTATAACGAACAAGTTTTAAGTTGATTTAAGCTTATCAATTCGTTATAACCGGGTATTACTGTATTTATATCATAAAAATTACGACTTACCTGCTGATTCGCTACCATAATAATACGATAGTACTTAAGACACTAAAATTTCATCACTCAATCTAAAAACTGGGGCTAGTGTGTTCACCGACTGACGTGAGTGGAAGCTCTTTGGTCTACTATATAACTTAACACGACGCCGGGGAGACCGTGAGATTTCCTCGGACATCCCCCGTCAACCTTGACGGTGTCGCCCACTCTTTCATAAATTTACCAAACATCAGTATACATACACGCAAAGTTTCGCTACAATTATCTGCATACAACGACCGTTCCTCTCTACGGAATTATGACGGAGTGTGGTGAAAGCTTCTTTTTTTTATTCAAATACCTCGACGTAATGTTTTCGCATGATCCTCTTGTTCTGTTTGTTCTAAGATGTTTTTACATCAATATCAAGAGCAATTGTTTTGACCGGATTTTTTTTGTTTATTTACCGAAGAACCACCTCCATGTAGTATGAGAATCATTCTTTGCATGCAAATATAGGAATTTCATGCGAAAAAAAAATAGGTTTATACATGGATGCGCATGTTATAGATTTGGTGCGTAATTCGAGGAAATTTTAAATATTTCTTTTGTAACTTACAACCATAAAATTGGCTGGCTGCTAAATTTTAGGGCATGTTAATGATTCGCAAATTCACAAGAGAGAACCTATCATTAAGCACCGAAACGCCGAAACCGATTGCCAAATTCGTAACGAACCCGATGCGGTAATAACAGCATCGGCATGTGAATTATGATCTATAAGAATCTCAAAATGAGGTGTTTAGTTCACATAAGAAGTAAGCAATCGGCATCTTTACGGTCGATTCCCATGATTTACGCTGTATTAAACGCCGGTAGCTATTTACTTAGATATAACATAGAGTACTACGTATCAATACGCTCGAAAGATTAAAATAATTTCCTGCGCTTGGCGCAATATAGGAAACGTATCTTAATTATCTCATTCGTTACGTCCTGAATTGTTGTTAAATATCAAAAGCATATTCAATGACTCGTTTATGTGTCATTTGTCGTTGATTTTATCATCGTCCGACCATTAAAACAATTAAGCAGGTAGCAACAGATGATATGCGGCTTTCGTAAATGCGAAGCGTCTTACAAAAGAGTTGTTGCTACACATTTCTTTTTTTTTGCAAGCTGAAGTGCGTACGACGTCGTATAATCTACCTTGCCTCTTGTGCTGGGTTTCTTGTTTTCGATATAGGCCGTTCTCACGCGAGCCATTTTCTACTGCTGCACGTTCGCATTTAACAATTGATAATGGTAAACAATACCACGACAGTCTTTCCCTAGCGATGTTATGCAAAATGGAAACGATTTTTTTATGTTTCTAAAATACTTATTTTGTAACCGGGATTCATTATACTTGCTTTTATCTTGCATATGTATCTATATTTACGAATGGTCGTCAAGGTAAAAAAAAACTTTCATAAAGAGGACTACTCTTAGATTTTTCTTTGCTGCTAAAAACAACGTTAGTTACACGCTTTTTCTTCATACATTTCAAAGCATGCCTATTCTACTAAGCATCAATTATATATTGATGTTAAAATAAACCTATTATTAATATTCCTGTAATAAAAATTGATAAACCGATATAAATTTTGAAATAAAAAAAATAATTTGAATTCTTAACAATTCCACAGATTTTTGATTATTCACCTCTTCTTCTACTGGTCTCAAATTTTGAGAATTAAGAATGGCGAGGAAATCCGAAATAGTACTTTTCCTAGTATCAAAGACCGCGAAAATATCATCTCCATACTTAAGCCAAATTCTAGGAAAATATGCGGTATCCATTCAAGTAGGTACTTGTAAATGATATTTTTCTCGAAAGTAAGGATAGAACAGGCACGTTAGATTTAGAGGTTTCTCACATCATTCGGTCACCGATTGAGAATGAGGATCTCATCCCTTCCTCGAAACGGCTGTCCCGGATTATTGAATTAAACTTGTGCGGTGCGGAGTGTGCCGATACTTTCGTGTTGTTTGCCTTTACAAGATATACCCTATAGCAGGAAGCCACGCATATTATTTAGTCTATGACGAAACTAATCAATTCGATTGAATCTGCAGCCTTAATACTGTGCGAATCACGTGATTGTTGTTGTTCCCGTTTTATCTAAAGTTCTAAATCTTCCAAAACCTAATTCTTGTATGGTATTCGCGTATACACGTGTTGTAACGTGTTCTATACAGTTCTACGTGATGAAATAAAAGCGTTGGGTAAATTACAGAACTGCTAGAAGAAATAACGCCCTCTGTTGAATCAAGTACAATACGTATCGTGAAATGAAGAGTCGCTCTTTTTAAGTATAAATCTTTATTTATAAAAAATAAAATATAAAAAGGTTCGCATTTGTAGCCGAGTTGGTTCTCGTTTTTAAATTAAAAACACATTTTTCTTTTACAAACTAGTTTTTTATTATATCTATCAATCCGTTACTTCTACTCTTTATACCGCCGTTTTGCCAACCTCACATGGTCGATAAGTTAGGAAAACACATCAATACATTTGCGCGGGGAATTTAAAATTATTTACCACACATTAATTAGTTGTTTTTCATTCTGTTATATTATACTACCTTTTGCAAACTTAGTAGGCAATTAATAATTTGTATTTTAGAAATAGATCCCTTAAAAATAGCACCTTCTAAATAATTTACAGAACTTTTAAGCATTTATAGCATAAATTTAAATGCTGAAGCATTTAACATTGAAGTCTTAGAGAATTTGAACTTATTTATAGCTCAAGGGACGGTGTCGTAATCTCTTGTTTAATTCCTTACCGTAATAACCGGGATTTCACACGTATAGGGGGCCCTTCCGGCATCGGCGTTAATTCAATCTAAAATGCTGATGATAATGCAGAAATCTAAAAATACAGCGCCCCTTTAACCAGTAACTGGTCACCAATCCATTCTATAAGAGGAAACTCTTATAGAATGTTTGTTATATTAGCATGGAACCGGTTTATATCTGTAAATCACCGTTATCTGTAGATACCTTTGACCGAATAACCGAACGTTTGCATAAATATAAGTACGTAAATCAACCGAAAGATGGCGCCATGTAAATCATATAATTATTAGCAAAATAATGCCTGATAATTAGAAAAGTTGATTAAAATTTATTAGTATGAAATGTTACAAGAATTAGTTAAGGTATAATAAAGAAAATTGAAAGTATCAACAATTTTGTTTCTTAATTTTTTAATTATTTACTTATTTATAACTGAACCACCACTAAGAATTTAATTTCTTTCCGTTGATAGCATAGTTGCTAAATCCTGCAAATTCAAATTCTTTCGTAATTTAATAGGTTTCGTTGGTTGTTGTTTTTTGCTTATTGTTGTAAATGAGCGAGGAATGCCTTCCACGCTCGAAACGATTCAAATATGGCGCCAAATGATGCGCTAGCGCACTACGAAATACATACGTCGATTCGCGTAAATCAAAATAAATCATCGACTTTAAGTAATTATTCGAATTAAAATAGGAGCTCGTAGCGAAAATTCACGTGAAAATCTTGTTCGAAATAGAGGAGAATTTCTTATATTTGCGACGTCGTTTAGGAATTTTTAATTTCTTAAATTTGTTGTTGTACTCGTATGGAATCGGCATTGGTCCGCCCGAACCGACTCTCCCACTTCCGTAGATTTACAACAAGTGACATTTTTTTGTGTTATTCCATGTATACAAAAGTAAAATGTAATAATTAGTTAAGTGTAAGTTGGATTTTTCTCTGTTGCGGATAATCTAGTGATAAAAAATCAACCCGGACGAATCGTGCGGATGCAGAACAGCGCCGACACTTCTACCGCAGATACGACCCGGGTTTATTATAGGTATATTTTTTGACATGGCGCTGCTTTACTATTATAATACTATCGTTATTAATACGGTCGGTGAAAAGGTTTCTTACCGAAATAAACGGCTCGTCGTGTAAAAGTCGTAGAAATGTGCGCGATCGTCAATTTTGACTATGCTGGGTGCGATTTATGTGACTCTAAGCGTGCATCGTTGTGCTTTCCTATCGATATCGTATAACCTTGATGGCTACTATAAGCTAAGTGTTAGTTCTCGAAGAATTTAAAAAGAATGGACGAACTATCATCAGCAGTGGTAGATCCCGAAGAATTGATGGACCTAGACGAGGGAGACGGTTCGGATCTCGACGAGGACGAGGAGGATGTTATCGAGGATACGTTACCGTCTCCCTTGCAATTACCGTCCTCTGGGCCAGCGTCTACGGCTACCTCGGTAGCTTCTTCACCGCCAACAAATGACGATGTGCCTCCGGTATTTAATTTTACCGGAAAACCACTTAATATTAAGAGAGGTCGTGGTAGACCACGTAGAGAAGGAGGTACGTAACGTTTCGAAATACGATACAGATATTTTTAAACCGATGGGAATTGCTTCAAATTTTCTTTGAAACCCGTTTTAACAATCATTTATAGTAAAATAAAGTAACGGCTCAGCTTCGATACCTGAGCGAAATAGAGTGTCGCATTTATTAAAGATGGATCTAGAGTATATAAGGCGTAGTTATTTCTTTTTATTAAATGCAAAGCGTGTTAATGAAAAATTGTATTATTACAATTTCCATTATTTTGAATGTCAAGTTCATTGAAATATTGTAAAAATATACAGGGTGGCGTCGACAGCTTATCGATATTCCAGCTGGTATGATTCATAAATCAAGGAACTTGTAGGAAGGATTTACGATTATATCAAGAGTTGATATTAACCTTACGCACTACGTAAATAGAGCAATCTGTTCTTTTACGAAGTGCTGTTTCATTTGGTTTTAGTTTGAATAGTTTTACGAAACTAATAGGCATAATAATCGTTACGATATAAAATGGTATCAATTAATAAAAAAAAATGCTCAAAGTAAGTTTCTAATATTCTTTTTTTATGGGCTTATAATCTTTTCTTTGAACTTAAGAAACTATTTATTATTAATATAATTAATATATATTTTTTTTTTCAATAAAGTTGATTAAAATTAATTCTAGTTAGGTGTGTTTGTCGGTTGGGTAACGTCGCGCCATCTGTGAGTTCGTAGAAATACTGTCCACCTTTAGCAGAAGTAGAAAGTGTGCTGTAGAAAACGCGGCGGACTGTGGCCAATATTTATTTATCAATATTTGCTCGTAGCTGATTGGTAAATACTGTAACTATTGTATGGCAGCAAACTCGCAAACTTTTAAGATTCAAAACAGGGCTTAAAATAATACATTTTCGCCTTTATCGATTTAAATAAAAACCATTTTTTTACTAAATAGAGGGACGAATTAAATCGCGATATAATATTTGCTTTAAAACGATATGAATTTGAATATATGAATATTTTTATTATCAGGAAAACCTATCCCGAGACGACAAAGTTCGGGTGTTCGCATGAAACGCTGGAAACCGCAAGGATATTCTGGCAGAGGCATGCCAAAGAGGGTCAAAAGCTTTGACAGGGATTACGAATCGCCAATAACACCGTCTCCGGTCGAGGAAATATCGTTGCTAGACCCGGAAACCGGAGCTTTAATTTTAGGCGAACGGGAAAAACCAAATCCTCACACCGAAGAATTGCCTTACGCTCCGGAACAATGGTAAGAGAATGCCTCAATCTATTACGTTAATTACTCGATATAGAAACAACATAAAACTTTGAAAAAAGCTAATATAGTACGTATTGATTTTTCGTTTCTATACCTTTGCGAATATACAAACATGGAACGAATAATTAAGATTATATGTACCTAATATACATGAGTGTTTTATTTTAGGTCTGGAAAAGTATGCGGCTTTTGTAATGTAGGCGAAAGAAGTCAATTAGGACAAGGCGAAATGTTGCGGCTAACCTGTCCGGAAGGTTTCATACCGCAAAGAATCGTCTCGGAGATGCCCGACCAGCGCATCGCCGAGCAAGTGCCCGAACGCGATACGGGCGATAAAAGTCCTAGGGGACCGGTCACCTGCCGTCGACAGAAAAGTTTCAACAAGTGCCGACATCCGTCGATGACGAGCGAATACGTCGACGAGCTGACGATCATCGGTTACTCGGAGGAACCAGACGTTACCACCATATTCGAGGCGTCCGGTCACTTTTACGTACACAGGAGTTGCGCTTTGTGGTCGAACGGCGTCATCCGAAAAGAGAACATGGCGCTCGAGAACGTCGGACAGGCGTTGCTGCTGAGCGCCGCAAGGAAGTGCTCGCACTGTAATCATTATGGCGCGAGTCTTCCCTGCAAGAAGGACGGCTGCAGTAAGATATATCATTTTCCGTGCGCGACCGCTTCAGGTGCCTTCCAAGAACTTTCTACTTTAATCGCCTTCTGCGCCAATCATCTTACGCAAGCCGCGCTGTTGTGCGAAGGTAAGCTCAACTGTAGCATTTTCCTTCTTCCATTTTTAAAGTTTGCATCGCCGTTTCTTCCTGTTTCCAGGTTCGGTTTGTTTTACTTGCAAGACTTTAGGTGATATTTCGAATTTAATGTACTGCTCCGTTTGCGGGGAGCACTACCACGGGACCTGCGTCGGATTAGCTCAAATGCCAGGCGTGAGGGCCGGCTGGCAGTGCAGAAAATGCAGAGTATGTCAGGTGTGTCGGATGATAGGTGATGAGAGCAAGTTGATGGCGTGCGAGCAATGCGACAAGGTTTACCACGCGATGTGTCAAAGGCCAATCGTCACCTCTATACCGAAATACGGATGGAAGTGCAGAGTAAGTTTCCGCGGCCTACGCGAAAAATTAGGAGACTACGGCGATTTCGTTGATTTATTTTTCCTTTCGTTTTAGTGTTGTAGAGTGTGCGGAGATTGCGGATCGAGAACTCCAGGAGCCGGATTGTCGTCACGATGGCATTCCCATTACACTGTCTGTGATTCATGCTACCAACAAAGGAATAAAGGGTATTCCTGCCCTCTTTGTCATCGTGCCTATCGAGCTCACGCCTACAGGGAGATGGTTCAGTGCGTCCTGTGTCGCAAGTATGTGGTTTATTCAGTTGCTATACCGATAAAACGGAAATATAAAAATATTTGAACCATATGCATATTAAAAAGAATCTTTGTTGAACATGTCTTCTAAACTGTTTGTTGTTTTAACAAGACATCCAGCAACCTATTGTATACGTCCAGGGTCGGTTAAAAGTATGGAAAAGCGTTAATATTCATTTTAGGAAATCATGTTCAATATAAAAGTTTGTTAGGAAATTTATATTGACATTTGGGAATACTTGATTTTTTTCTTCTTTAATTAGCGTGTTTATTTTGTTTAGAGGTGTGTAAATAACAAAGTTTACAAAGATAGACCCGATGACGTCCAAGTTTTAAAATCCGAACGATACACGAAATTTCCCGAACATTTTTACAGAATTCTTTTTGTAAATTGCGTCATTGTTAAATTAATAATGGAGGACAATTTGAACAATTACTTTAATTTATTTAGTTATTAATTTGTTTTTAATGATAAGATTGTGACCGATAACTTTATTATAAATAATTTTGTCTATCTGCGATACACTTAACATTAAATTAAACTTATTAAATACTTGAATCGGCGTTTTACGAGTTCATATTTAATAAATTACGCGGTCAGGCGTAACCTAAGAACAAAACTGAAAAAAAAAATTCTGGTATTCTGAAATGTAGGTAAAAATTTTGCAACAAACTTTTATATTGAACATAACTGCCTGAAATGAATTTTAACGACAATAAATCGCCGTCTCTATACTATTAATTAACCCATATGTATCACGATCAAGGAATTTGATATACATTTATTTTTTGTTTAGATTTGTGCATGGAACTTGCGATCCGGAGGCGGACTTAACGATTTACCATCAACGAAAAGAGTCCCATCCCGAATACGAGTACGTTTGCAGTATATGCAAGAACAGGACGCAGCAAGGACGTCCAATGTTATCCAAACGAAATAGTAAGCTCGATAGAATACCATATGATTAATGTTCTTTTGTACCTAATTCTTACCTGTAATATTTTCCGTTACAGGTACCGAAGATCCTGGAGTAGATTCATTGTCGGCTTCCCAAGAATCCCTATACGACGATGTTTACGAATACGATCCTGACCGCTGTGCTTCCGAAGACGCCTTCAAAGGAATCGGATTGGGTCGAGGAAAGCCGTATAGTGCGAGTAAGATCGCAAAGAAACGACTAGGACTTAGCACAGGCGCGCCTGGTCGACCGAAAGGCGTCGGCAAAGGACTGCCGGGCAAAGTCGGTTTCATGAAACGCCAACGATTAACCGAATTTGGTCGCAAACGCGGGCCGAAAGCAAAGATGAGAGGTATCTTTGGAGTACCCGGCGTCGGTTTGCAACGGCCCGTCTCCGATGGCAACAAAACGGATGAAGAACCGGGCATCGAAAACCGGCTTATACTCTGCTCGGCGAAGGATAAGTTCGTGTTCACGCAGGATATTTGCGTGATGTGCGGCGCGCTCGGGACCGATCAGGAGGGATGTCTGATTGCGTGCGTCCAATGCGGTCAATGCTACCATCCGTACTGTGTAAGCGTCAAAGTAACCAAAGTGATACTGCAGAAGGGCTGGAGGTGTTTGGATTGTACGGTATGCGAGGGTTGCGGTCAGCGGAACGACGAAGGAAGGTTGTTACTGTGTGACGATTGTGATATCTCGTATCACATCTACTGTATGGATCCGCCTTTGAATTACGTTCCGCAAGGTACGACAAAAAATGTTACTTTTTTCCAATGTCTTTTTAATCTTATATAATATAAAGATATATCTTTGTTTCTACTAAATTGCCATTTGAAAAAAAAAATAAACACTGTATTAATACCAAAGAATAAAATTAGATATGTTTTTAACGGGTCGGATTAATGCCATATTTTATTCCAAAGAATATAGAAGACCTTACGTTTTACAAAATTTATTTGAAAAATGTGCTGTAGGACTACGCAATCATCACCTAGTGAAAATTAAAGCTTAAAATAAAATCATATTGTAAAATGTTAGAGTTGAATTAAAACCTACATATTAAAGCGTTAGGTTAATACCATTAGAGACACCAATAATCTTTTTTCGTTTACTTTTCAATTTAGGTACGTGGAAATGCAAATGGTGCGTCGTTTGTCAGACGTGTGGTTCGACCGATCCGGGCTTCAACTGCAACTGGATGAACAGCTTTAGCGAGTGCGGCCCGTGCGCCTCTCACCATACTTGTGCGAGCTGCTCGGAACCGTACAACGACGGCGATCTGATCATTCAGTGCGTCCAGTGTGAACGCTGGCTTCATGGCTTGTGTGATTCGATCAAGACGGAGATGGACGCGGAGAAGTGCGCCGAGGACGGCTACAATTGCGTACTCTGTCGGCCGAGGGATGTACCGCCGCCCCACCTACTTCCTACGCCCACCCCTAAGCCGCCTAGTCCTACGAAATCGCCCGAGGTCAAATCGAACACGCCTTACTTTATCGACGGCGTCTATCTGAGCGAGACGGGTCATTCGATGATCAAGTCGTTGTGCTTGGAGCAGCAGATTGGGACACGGAAGAAGAGAAAGAAGATCTCGTCGATGCAGGATAAAGAGGCGGGAATTATGGCTACGATCGAGTCGGTT
The DNA here is from genome assembly GCA_902655005.2 of Marronus borbonicus. Classification (NCBI taxonomy): domain Eukaryota; kingdom Metazoa; phylum Arthropoda; class Insecta; order Coleoptera; family Scarabaeidae; genus Marronus; species Marronus borbonicus. The sequence goes on from LR737401.1 coordinate 547,504, forward strand.
ATCGCGGGGAGTAGTGGAGGTGAGTGCGTCTAAAGTCCCTTCTAATATTTTCTTTTACATAATGAATGGCTTTGCGATAGTTTAATTTATTTTTATATTTGTAAAGTCCATAATTGTAGTCATCCAGGGAATGTCTGTAGCAATAACTAATCAAAATAACTTAAAGAGACAAAGTGAGGAATACAGCATGTAAATAATATGAAATCCCTCTAACACTAACGCTGTTCGTTCCACAACTTTTCTCTGGATGTCGATTTAGGGGAATTACATTATAAATATTAAATCAACAAGCGCCAACAGGCTTCACTGTATTTCTATTAATTTATATTTTTCGTGTTTGACTTGTAAATCTTCAAAGAGACGTAGTTAATTTGTATCTTCTCTTTCTAGTATCCGACAATGGATTAGAAGATAATGCCAAACTAGAACTAATCGACGTCAAAGACGAACCGCAGGAGCTTTATAAAGAAGGAATGTTATGGGCGAAAGAGGATGGACCTCCTCCAGAAGGTTTCACTTTATTCACGATGGAAAATGGCATGACAGTATTGCGTAGAAAACGTCAAAGAAACCTGCAAAAGCTTGGAATTGGCGGATTCTTCGCGCGCATCAGAGGCGTTAGAAGTAGCGCCGATAACGAAGATTTCGATCTACTAACTGGACAATCGTCGACATTGTTGGATCCACTAGCGCCGCCGCCCACCACCGTCGGAGGTCTGGACGGCGATAAACCGCGAAGGAAACCGATCAGACGCAAGCCAAAAAGTAAATTAGCCGAAACATTCCCACCTTATTTGCAAGAGGCGTTCTTCGGTAAAGAGCTACTCGATTCCCATAAAGATCTAGATAGCACGAGTGGTAGCGATGACGAAAACGCCACGAACAATAAACACCAGATAAAATCGATCCAATTATCGCAAGACGAGATAAAGGCGGTAGCCGCCGTTACCGCTAAGCAGGATAATAGTAATAGTAAATCGCAAACGCAAGACGTAAATAAGCAGTCAACGTTGGTGACTCAGGAGAAGCAGTCGGCTAAGACGGCGTCGATTATCCCTAAGGAGGAGGAAGAAAGCGACACCGACGATCTGTCGCTGGCACTGCCTAGAGATCTTTTAGATGCTGATCTAGTAAATACGATCATGAACGAAGAAGACGATGAGTTAACGAAAAATACCGATACGTTGGAGAATTTGGCGGGTTAGTGTTAAATTTCTTTTTCTGTACAACGAGCATCAATTATTCCCAATAATTGATGCTTTGAGTTTGTTGTTTCATATTACTTTGATGCTTAATTAACTGCTCTTTACAGATGCTACGTTAACGGATGCCGGTGATATTTCCGAGACACTGTCCGGTGCCGCTGGCACTTCAAAAGATACCAAAGACGAACTGAGTGACATCTTGCTCGGTTCTAATTTCAACCCGGAATCCATACCTTACATAAATAGTAAAGATGTCGAAGATATCTTATTCAAGGTACCTGCATATATTTTAAAATGGTTTGACCAATTCTAATCTGTCTCAGAGGCGTGCAACCCCTTCTGTTATGCTAACTTAACTTGCCCAACGCCATGCCATTTCTTTTTTGCTATTTTCTTAATGAATAAAATCCAGTTCCGTTTTATTCTGAAGTCGCCACCAACTCGGTAAACTACAAGTTTTTTTATGTATTATGTTTGTCTAGGGCGTGCTAACAGACGAATCGCAAGAATCTCAAGAGAGCAATATCTTCTCCACTACCACCACCAGTGTATTTCCAGCCGCACCAACTGGACAGCAGCCGATGGTCACCCATCCCATATCCGTGCCCGCTGTTCGACCCAGCACCTTGCCAAACGTCGTGAATCAGAATAGTTTGAGCTCCCCGTTGAGTTTCCCTCCGCAATCACCGTACCAATCGGAATATAGCAAGTGAGCAAAATCAAATCGAAATCAAAAAAGAAAAACTACCTCGTCTTGTCATTGCAGTAGCCCGCAATTCAGCCCTGCTTTCTCGGAACCGCCAAGTCCATGGGTAACCGTGAACGACGCGAGCGATCTAGACAACGCGGTGGTGCCATCCACCTACAACCAGCGGTCTTCGGAAAAGATGAAAGCGGATGAAGGTTTAGGCAGCGGTGCCACTATTTCCGCCGTCCTCTACGCAAACATGAACCATCCCGAATGGAAGAATGAATATCCATCGTGGAGTGATCGTTACAAACATATCATTAAGAAATGGCGGACTCTCAGTCCAGACCAAAAAGCTCCTTATTTGCTCCAAGCTAAAGATAATCGCTCGGCATTGCGTATGAAGAAACAGCAGCAGGTAAGTGCGGCGATTATTTTTGTTTTTGGTTTTTGTTTGTCTTTTGTTCTACGTTTCTCTTTTGTTTGTCGAAGTCCTCCGATGTTTCGGGTGTTTCTTAACCGAATTCTATTCTGTGGTGGAGTTATTGTGTTGTTCGTGGGGAGAGAATTTGATCTTTGCAGAGAAGTAAGCGAGATGGGGTTTTTGGAGATTGGGGAGCGAATATTTATTTGTAATTGAAGCACTTTGAATTTTGTCCAAAGGCTCCATCTAAATCACGATTATTATATGTCTACATTTTCTCTTATTTTTATATTCTGTTGAGTTCTTCATTTTCTTTTTTGTTTCTCATTAGTTTTCATTTTCGTATTACGTGTCGTTATATTGCCATATTTATTCACCCACTGTTACATAATACATCATACCCCGTCTATCCAATGATTAGTTTAACTGTGCTGTATGTGGTTTATTATTGACAAGTTTATATTTGTGCTACTAACACCCGCAATTACAGACTTGAATGTTTTGTTTTTTCTTTTAACGATTTTCGTTTTGTGTTTCTTCCTCTAACAATTCCTCGACTAGCTATCGCGAAGAAATGGGAAATGTAACTTTTACGTTATTTTATCTAGTAACAAATATCGCAGACATTCATCAATTTGTACAGATACATGTTTGTGTAAGGCTAAGAGAAAGGAAACAGAGAATTTAGTAGAACATAAGTTTAAAGTCTAAGGACGTATAGTAATTACATTGATAACTTGTATAAATGTTAATTTGTTTAATTTAAGATATACGCGACTTTTTATTTAATGAAGAAAATCTGTTTTACATGCATTACGGGCTTGCTGTTAAGATAGGGCGCTAATTTTTCCTATAGCTTCCATGCCAATGTTTGCGTATATGATTTCAGGTTTTTGTATACATATTGTGCTGTTCTAGATCGCGATTTATTCAGAAATGTAATTTGTCACAATATAAATTGATCGAGGCAATAAATGCATATGGAAAAGTATGTACCTTCACCTTTGTTGTGTCTACGCGAAACATATGTACGTGTACTGTCGTCATCCCTTTCCTGTCAAATACACACGTATACTACACACATATTCAAGACACGCCTATATGTCTGTCTTTGTTTTCTCTGTTTTTCTTCTCGTTCTCTATCTATCTATCTCTTTCTCTATCTGTTGTTGTGTATTGCCTCCCGATCGCAGATCAGCGGCAAGGAAAGCGGAGGAGGCTCGAACAACAGCAACACGTCAACCACCACCACCACCACCATCACCACCACCGCGCTCACGAACCCTGGCATGGCGGCCCTACCACCATCATCCCAACACCACAACGCGAAGGCGTCCCCGCTCGCTAGTAGTAGTATGAGCCCGTCGCCACAGCAGGCTACCACCACCACGATGATATTGCAACAACAACAATCCTCGCAATTACCCGTCGCCGCCGCCGCCCTTATCCAATCTCCTAGCGATACCTCCGTTACCAATAACACCACCGCAAATACCCTATTCCAACAAACTCAACAGCCACAGCAGCAGCTAGGTCAACAGCAGCAGCAGCAAACGATTCACCATCAACTACTACAAAAAGACCATCACCATCTGCACCAGCAGCACCAGATCCAAGTCGGCACCGTTCTATCCGCTACGACCGCCACTGGCGGTTCGCAAGAGGTGTGCAATAATAGTAAACAGACGACAATCGCTATTAATAATCACAATAGTAATAATAACAATAGCAGCAATATTAGCACTAACGATTCTTCGAATTTTCAAATATTAGAAAAAGATCATCAACAACAACAACAGCAACAAAAACATCAACAACCGACTCACAATGCTCATCACCAATCGAGTAGTAGTAACAACCAATCCACCGTAACTATTAGATCGTCATCGTCTATAAGCTCTGTGTTATCGCACCATCATAACAATCACGGCAACAGCCCGATTTCTTCCACAATCACCCTCGCTAACAATAACAATACCAACAACAACAATAATAATAGCCTGATAATCGCTGCTAATAGTGCCACTTTCCTTCCTACCTCTCCGTCAATTACCCAGCAGCAATTCACCGTGCACGGCACGAACCACCATTTTCTCGGCTCGACCGATCACAACGGTCCCGCCCCGAACGTCACCGTCAATCCACACTACCAGCCGACTGTCGGCGATCCTAGCCCTCGACCGGTTCCGCTCTCCCATTCCGCCACCGCCCTCAGCTCGTCGCCCTCCACGGCCGCCGTCGATCAGCAGATTCGCGTGCTGACGCCCTCGGAGATCATGCGGACGCTACCTTCGCTCTGTCAGGAAGGTTACGAAACGCCGTCGCCGATCCCCATACTGGTGAGGGCAAGCCCGCTGGTACAGTCACACGAAATTTTCAATAAGTCGTTGATGACGATCGTGTTTCTTTTTTCTGTTTTTTAAATATAATTTCGATTTTGTTTTGGATTTTTGTTTTGGTATCAGCTGCTGCTTTTTGGATATAAGTTGACTAGATCGTTATGGAATTAATGCATCCCTTTTTTTTTCATGTATAGAGGGTGTATAATCTTTGTTTTCGTCTGAATTACAGCATCAAAAAATTCAAGAACTAGTCTTATATTACATTTTACGCACTTTCCAATATACTTCTATGTTCTTGTTATTGTGCGGTTATTTATTACCTAAAGAAAAGAAATAAAAAGGACGTTCTACTCGGAATTTAATAAACTATCTAAGTGAAAGTTATTTATTTAAAAAATAATTTATTCGCTTGGTTTTTCAAATGGAAAGTTTTCTATGGTACTTACTGGTCTACTTGTAAGTAAGACGGGGATTGTGTATTGAGAGTAACAATAAGTTGTATAATTTAAATTCCAAAATAACGATATCAGCTTATATTGGTAAGTTGCTTATAAGTTAATATTTAATAATGGCTCCATTTTGCCGTAAAACTTCATTATGAACAAGTACAGTGTCCATATATGTTCTACGAACATAACTGTACGTAAAGTTCATCTCTGTTCATTGGTCGAAAATTTATATTATACGTTTTTATTGTCATTAGACCGACACATTTTCCATTACATTAATGTCTGGGTTTTTCAAAGACTACATGGAAGTCCCCACATTATTTCATTCGAACCATAACTGTATTATGAACTGGACAGATATCTTGCTGATAAATTAAATTATAGCCGGGAAAGTGTTGCGAAACACATCATAATAGACTTTTTTCTAAAATATTCCTGTAAGTGATTGCATTAAATCTTTCTCCAAGTTCAGAATAACCAAAGCTGGCCGAGGCGTATGGGAACACGTCATTGTTATCATAGCCGTTCTTGCTTTGATAACAACTTAACCATGTCCACATATTAACTGAAAATCGCCCAGACCTTTCGAAATTATTTACGAAGTATTCATTAAATCTTATTCTGGGAGGAAACCTTTTTTTTCTGTAAAAACTACTCTATCCCAATTTTATCGCAAAATATTATTCAAAGCAAAAGTGACTCTTGACTATTTATGCTCGTACACGTCACGATCCAGAAAAATATAATTGCTGAATGGCAGCTGGCACATGAAAAGGAGTGCAGAATTCGTCTTCTTTTATCTAAAGTTTTATCAGTCTCCCATCTATATTAAATCCATCTTCACACAGTGATTATTTACATTCATAATATAAGGTTTCTTATTGATAAATCGTATTGCAGATGAACAATTATTTGTGGCCTTTCAACGTGATCAAGTTGAGGTATTCGATAAATATCGGAATTTGCGTGTAAAATTTATTTTGAACCATGTAAAGTGACAATGTCACCCAGACATTTGATTGATTCTAAAAGGCTGAATTATATTAAGGAAGAATCTGTGTCCTACAGAATAATGAACACAATTGTACTTTGATCTTGGCGAAAATAAAGAGTGCACCACTCTGTATATATCGCAGAAAGAAAGCTGAAATTTCGTTTCGTACTTAAATGTTTTACTCAGAAAAATAAACAGAAATAAATCGTATACTTTAAATCGAAATTTTTTAGGATATCAATCGTCTGGAAATAACAAGAAAGTAAAAAAATATCACTCCAATCCTTACATCTCTTACACACATCCATTCGAAAGACAGTGACTGTTTATTCCTTTTCCCATTATTACAGAGATTAAGAGCTTTTCTGTACATTTTTTACACTATTGTATTGTATTTTGACTAACAAATTTTGTAGCATAGAGCGATTTTTTTTAGAGATTTAATCTGGGGGTACTAACAGAAGGGTTCTGATTTCCAACATTCTATTTCCGCTTTTAACATCTGTAATACATACTCTTTACCTAGGTTCAGGTTGATTCAAAAGTATTTTCTTTTCTCTAAAACGTCTACTGTGTATTAGAGAAATACAAAGAATCTAACATTACTTTCGAGTCATTCTGTACGTTTGTAACTCTCCGTGTAGTAATTGTGTTGTTACATATTTTTGGAACTTAATATTAGCGTCGACGTCATTTTGGCGTTCTTGATCTTTAGGTGTTGCATGGCTTTGAATCTGTAACGTGTGGCGATAGGTTTTAGCTTCCTATTTTCTTGATTTTTGAGTTATTTTTTTTTTTTTTTTTTTGTTTCGTTTTTTTTTTGGCGGTTTCTTTTTTTTTAATTATTTTTTTTTTTTTTTGTTGAGATGCGATTATTTTGTGGCGGTTGCATTTCTTACAATAATAATAAAATTATACTCTAGTGATTTAGGTAGTTAGTTCTGTTTCGAGTTGAATTAATCTTCTTTTGAAAACGATTGAAGTGCGTTTCGATTCGGAATAATTTCGTTTTTGCTCATGTTACATTCTTTTCCACTCATTTTTTTTCTTTTGGTATGCGGTTTTCTGATTGGTCTGGTCGTATTTTTGACAGTTTAATACTTTTTTTGCGATATTAACATTATCATTAGATTATTTACATTTGAAAATATATACAGGCGATAATTTGACTTTCGGTTATGTTTTGCAGGTGTGTCGAGTTGATTGGTACAAATTAAATCTGTATATATTTTTAAAATCAATAGAGAAAATAGCTTTTTATCATGGTGTTACGTACAAGATTGGTGCGCCAGTATTGATATTAAAAAATTACATCTGCCATCTATCTCTAAAATGATTTCAACGCGCTGGTAATCTTGTGCTTAACAGAAGTATCCAGTGTAAGCCTCTAATTAAACAAACATGCTTGCTTTACCGAGGTTGTGCACGGATCAATACTTGTAACAATGCTGTAGAAAAAGTCCTCTTTCTTCGATCGTCTCGGAAAAGCAAGCACTGTTCAAATATAATACGAACAAAGGATGGTAATATAAAATATAATTTTCGTCGTATTACTAAACAGGATCCGGAAAAATCGGTTCAGCAGCAAAAATCGGCTAGGGAAGCTGAACAGGAAAGGCAGTGGAAGCAACTTCAAGCTCTTCGCCAGCAACAGCAACAACATCAACAACAAATCATACAAGATCAAAGGGTGCAAGGTATATTTTCTTCTAAGACTAGAATTCTAAAAGTGGAATTGGGAGAAGTAAAAAACTGCAACATTGTAAGATTTTTCTTTGTTCCGCTTTCAACATTACCTCACCAATGCCGTAATAATAAATTCGTAGGAAGAAAACGAACTTGCATTGTCATATAAAGTAAGATACAATACAACATATCAAACATTATGTACATTATAGGCGTAATTTGTTTACATTAATTAAATCGTACTCTAGATTATCTTCTGTGAAAACTGTCTGCTTAGCCAGATCTTACGCCGTTTCCATACGTCATCCTAATTCGCTCAATTTTCACTTTTAGTTATGCATTCCGTTTATATCCATTCGTCTCATAAACTACTTCACATGTTGAAAGTTGCAGCTCGCGTCCACCGCTCAATATCGGACAGCGGCGTCCAACAGTTCTTATCGCCCGAGCAGACGGTGGTGCAATCCTCTCCGCAGCAGGAAATCACTTCTCCTCACCATCCTGCAAGTCCTCGAACATTCAACACGCTCGGTATTAAATCTCCGCCCACTTTTACGCATCCCGCTCCTGTACCAGTCGCGAGACCGTCCACTCCGCAACAGCAGCCAGTCGTAACGCAAGATTTCATCTCGGAAGGAGCGGATCCATTCTCTCCCACGGCTGCGCCGGCCAATACTAAAACAACCGCGGCGCCATCTAATCTCAGATTGCCCGTGGATCCGTATAGTCATCAGCCAGCCACTCCCAGGCCGGTTTCTTATGCGGGAACGCCTCGGCCCACTCTACAAGGTATCGTACGGCAAGACGGTGGAAACTTGGAGATCAATCATCGTCAATTGAAAGATCTTCTGCAAAGGCAGCAGCAATTTAAGAAGCTGGATGAGCAATTGTTGCCGGGGAAGGGACAGCAGAGGGTGTGGCCGCCACCTGAAACCGCGGAAGGTGTGGAGCAGGTGTTGGTTCCACCTAGCTCGAACGAACCGACATTTAGACATCCGTTACCGCCTGCCATGCGACCTAGAATACCTCTACCAACTTCGAACGTTATAAGACAGCCCGGAATCGTTGGACTGCGGATGCAGAGTAATGATCCTAGGTTACAGGGATTAAGGTTGATCTTGCATCAACAGGTAATGTAATTCATTTGTTTCTAAATGGTATTTACAAATTTTTCGTTGCATTCATTTACTCAAACATACTTCGAAGGTCAAGTTGAGAAAGAATAAAAGCTATACCGCATTTAAATAGAGATTATGTAATAAAAAATCAAAGCTGCCCATAGATAGAAGCAATCTACGTTTACTTCGATCATTTCAGCAACAGCAAAGAACAGTGCCGACTGTTACATTGCAGCAGCAATTTCCGCCCGGAACTCCTCGTTTCCCTCAGAATGTAGCTCGTCCGGTTGGTGTCGAGCAATACGAACAGATACAGCGACAAGTCTTCCAACCTAGAACCGCCGGACCCGAATTGCAACAGGCTAAACTCCATCTCGGTCAGCAACAATTGCAGAAAGCGATCGTACACCAGTCAGTGACCGCTCTAGCGACGGTTGCACCACCTACGTCTACTGAACCACCTTCGGGGGAACAGGAAATACCGGATAACGTCACTGCCGAATTGGAAAAGCTAGAGCAAGACGGTACAATGGTAGAATTGCAGGGTGTCGGCGATTTGCTAGGCGGTCTACCCGAAGACGATGACGAGCTATTAGGTAGGCTACCATTCATATCCATGTTTATGGAGAAGTATCGTAAATTTGAACGAGACCTTCACTTTTTGTTCGTTTTTAGCCGAAATGGGCAACGATTTTAATATATTGGAGTATGCAGATCCCGAATTAGATGCTCTTACTGGGGGAGAAAAAACTAATATCTTGGATTCGCTTGATTTGGTTGAACCTGAGCCTGTCAAAGAAGAGAAGAAGCTCAATAAGAACAGGTCAGGCGAAATATTGGAATACTGGGTGAATTATTTAACTTGGGATGTCTGCGTACTTCGTTCAGCTAAGTTAAAATTTAATAAAACTGCAGAAATAGCAACTAAAGCACATCATGAGCAGACGTTAACCTTGTCCTTATTTAGAAGCTCATTCTGTTTTTGACATACACGGCTGTCTCAAGTTAAATGATACACCATTCTGTGTAGAAATACGTGTACCATGGTCTATTTTTTATTTTGGAGAAGTAAAATGAATATATATTGAAATCGAGCGATTTTTACCAACCTTTTTTTATTCTTAAAAGAAGAAAAAAGAAACGAAAAGCAATAAATATACGATGCAAAGCAAACAGTTAATATAACAATACTACAGGGATCATTTTTCAATTTTCGTTTTACAATTGTGGGCCAAAAACATCCAGAGAGAAATCGACTTATTGGCGCCAGATTAAAAAAAAAAAAAAAGAAAAAAAAAATAATGGTTGGCCTAGTAGTTTTTAATAGAACATTATTCTTTTCGAAGAATTTATATTGATTATTCTCTTTTAACTTATTAGTAACACTAATCAAGTAAAATCAAACACTTTGTCGGCGACAACGACGCAATCTATCGTAAAAACCGAACTCAAGCCGTTGGCTTCCTCTGCATCGGTGGGTACTTTGCAATTACCACCTCTAACAGTTTCGCAACAGCAACCGGTACAACAACCACCACAGCCATCGCCTACGCCACAACCACAACTGGCATCGCAACAACAAATTCATCAGCAAATGTTACAAAACGTTAGTGGGATGTTTCATACTGGAAAACTTTCATTCCTTTGTTTGTGAAATCTTTTTAGGTGCAGCAAACTACGGCCGATGGACGTCCATTCCTGACGCGAACCAGAATAATGACGCGAGAAGGCATCGTTGGAACAGTCATGGCGAATAATAATGTCATCAACGTCGCTGGTTATCCACATCAACAGCTTTTAGGTGGGCAATGTAGGTCGTTTGGACTGTGTGCGATCTCTTCACGTTTTAAATTCATTCCTTCTTTTCCTTTTTCTTTTGGAATTTTCAGTGCAAATACAAAAACTTCAGATGCGCCAGAACGCGGCGATGGTGCAGAATCCGAGATTGGCCGGCCCGGTCATCCACGGAGCGCCGTCGAGGATAAATGTGGCGGTACCTCCCCCGCCACCGCCGTATCCTGGACCTCCGCCGCCCTATCCCGGATCGACAACGCCGCAGGTACCTTTTCTCTACGAGTTTACCGTATCAGCATGCTTTATAAATATGTGGTTATGGTTTGGCTACTCTTTTTTAACTTTGAATTTATTTATTAACTATCATCATGTTGCGGTGACGGAATACCGAAAAGAATCGTGCCAATTGATTTCATTTAAAAGGACATGTAGATAATCTAACAAAAAGGTTTCAAAGAAATGAACGTTTTCGGTATTTTTGCTCCGTAAATGTCTTTCGATTCTTTTTGTTTTTTTTTTTTTTTGTTCAAGTGACAATGTAAACGTATTGTTGGAGACCGAAAGCGAATCGAATTATAAACAGGCGAATGCGAGAATATCTAAAAATATCACTTGCACAAACTGGCATCCGATTTTGTCGTCTTTTCGTCTAATTTTACCTTATCAGAAATTGTACGTACAATCCAACGAACTGCTCGTGACGTGATCGGGGAAAGGCACTGCGCAGAATATATCTAAATAAATAAACAGGCTAACAATCTTAATAGAGACGTTTTAGCTACATTTTCCTCCAATCACAATCCGCGGTCCCATACGCCCCGCCCGACTATACAATCTTATAAAAACCCGACCCCCCGAGCAACGACGATCATTTTTCTCGTTGGCAGACTCATGCAATACGACGCGGGGTCAACCCGGAAACCTAAATTCTTAAAAAAAAAGCTACAAGTTTCTTTTATATTTAGCAACAAGAGTTTGTATATAGGTAAAATCGGGAATAGATAAGATATAGCTACCCTACGTACTAGCTACGGATTATGTAGTGGTGACGCCAGTGATACCGATAGCCTGCGTAACCTATTCTCATGCGCCATGAGTCGTTTGTTGGACTTTAAGTTGATTACAGGTAAACCTCGTTTTACGCCGGGGTTCCGTTTCGCGAGACACCGGCATAAAAAAAATCGGCGTAAAACGAGCAAAAATACAATGGTCGATATGAGGTTAGGTTCCGAGTCAAATTTCTAAGAATACTTGAACATGTTTATTTGTTACATAGCCTATATATGTTATATTCAAAATAAATTATAAATGTACTTAATAAAAAAAGGTTTTATTCTTTTACAAATAATAATAATCCCAATATAATTAATGAATTTTATAAAGTAAATCAATGTACTAATTCTCTAATATGTCAGTAGGACTTTTCACATTTCACATTTTTTGAAAAAAGTCGTCCAGTTTCATTTGCTTTGATTGTTGCTTCCTTTCTTGTAGAATCATAGCATAAGGTCGAACTGCAGCTGTGATGCTTCTTTTAACGTTTGCGCTTCGATTGAAATCCCCGTCTATCTCGCAGAGTTCATCTGTCAGAAGAAAGGATGCGAGTTAAATCAGCCGTTTTTAAAGTTTTCCCATCATTTTCTTTCTCATCTTCCTTCTCTTCTTCTTCGAGATTTTCTGATTGAGGGCGATCTAATTCCTCCATCAACTCTTCCAATTCTTGATTTGAGAGTGGTTGGTCATGCACGTCTAACAGTTCGGTCACATCTTCGGTTGTAACTTCTTCGAATCCGCATTCACGTGAAAGCCTGATAATATCTTCTTTTATGTTCTCTTCTTCACTTGAACTTGATACAAATCCCGGCAGAAGTTTACGCCAAACGCCGTTTAGACAATTCGTTGTTACTTCGTCCCAAGCAGTTTTAAGGTTTTCGATTCCTTTTAAAATGTCGTATGACCGCCAGTAATCTTTAACGGTCTGACTGGAATTAGTATCTATCGCCTTAATCATTTGTTTCAATGTTATACGCAAATAGTATGCTTTGAAGGTGGAAATTACCCCCTGATCCATGGGTTGTAACATGGAGGTTGTGTTAGGGGGCATGTGAATTACCTTGACATCCAATTCCGTGTTTATCATTTCTAGATTTTGCGGATGTCCTGGGGCATTATCTAATAGAAGGACTGCTTTCTTTGGAAGGTTATTTCTGTCACAAAATTTAACGACTGTAGGGCAGAAATAATTTTTGTACCAATCTGAGAAAATCTCCTGAGTGACCCAACCTTTTTTATTCCACCTCCAGAAAACTGGCAGGGAGCTTTTGTCCAGACCTTTGAAAGCCCGTGGACTTTGGGAATGGTACACTACCATTGGCTTTAATTTTAAGGAACCGGAAACATTTGATCCCAAGAGAACAGTCAGTCTATCCTTGGCCGCTTTAAATCCAGGGGCGCTACGTTCTTCTCGAAATATAAACGTTCTCGATGGCAACTTTTTCCAATAGAGGCCTGTTTCATCAACATTGAAGATGAGATCTGCAGGGTAATTGCCTTGTTCCACAATTTTTTGAAATTTTTTAGGATAAGCTGCCGCTGCTGCTAAATCAGCGCTCGCTGCTTCACCGCTTAATTTAATGCTGCGGATATTAGTTCGAGATTTGAATCTCGCGAACCACCCATTGCTTGCCAAAAATGTTTCGCCAGTGTTTTCTTGGGCCTTCAAATCAGAAAAAATCAACCTTGCTTTTTCACATATGACTGCTTGTGTTAGAGGAATATTTTTTTGATTGGCGTCATCAACCCATAATGCTAACATTATTTCCATTTTCTCAACATTTTTGCTCCGGCTGTAAGTTACGTGCTTTACACTTACAGCCGTTGTCTGTTGAGCGGAATGTTTTATTTTCTCGGCGTTTTTCATAATTGTTGTCACAGTGGACGGAGGTAAATTTAGAGCTCTGCAGACAAACGGTCGGGTTTGACCGTCCTCTATCCGTTTAATTACGTTCATTTTTGTCTCCAGAGAGATGCTCTTTCGTGCTTTTTTCGCACAATGTTTGGGTTCTGAATCACTATTGTCACCCATAATGAAACTACAAATATTCGACTATTATTGCATTATAATAATAATAAATTAAAAAATATATTCGTACCTTTTTGTTCTTCTTAAAAACAAAACAAAAACTAATACACACAACAAGCTGCTCGTGTACTCGGTAGTAGAATAAAACAACGTATAAACACTAAAATCGCGTCGCCTGTTCGCCGTCTGAAGACGGGGATTCCCTAGCCGAACAGGGAAATTCTCGTCTGACACCAACCGGCGCAATTGTGAATCGGCGTAAAACGAACCGGCGCAAAACGAGGTTTACCTGTACTCAATTAATTTGATTTATTCCGAATTAAAAATAAATACATTTAGCATTGATAGCCCTCATTCCATCTCTTAAATAATTAATTTTCAAGACAAATGATGAACAAAATCGGCATATATCATAATCATATGACGCGATGTTTTATCAGAGTAATACCTCCGTACACTAACAACAAGAGTTAAAGACAAAGAACAAATCGACTAAAGTAAATAAGCTCCTTCCACAAAAATACGTTACAAAAGACACAGACAAAAGTGGTTGAGGTATGGTGTTGCTTGCATGTTGCGTGTGGTAGATGGGATTGCGAATGGCGGGGCCGAACGTTGTTGGACCGCCGCTGCGCCATCCGGCCGCCGGTCACGTGGTGCATCCCGCCGCATCGATGCGCCAAGCCGCGGCGCAGCAGCAGGGTCTGCCTATGCCCTTGCATCAAGTGCAACGGAGACCCTTGCTATTAGAGGTGAGACACGACCGACACATGTATGTATATACGTATACATAGGTATATAAAATAGAATATAGGTGTATAAAATATGCAGGAATCTTAAACACATTGACTCGTATATTTCTCTCTAGTGCCGTTATTTACAGTTATGTGTTGGATAGTTGTGTAAAAGTATATGTATACAGGATAAGATCCATAATTTCAAATATCGCGTCTTGTTTAACCAATCCCGTCATCTACCATTCTAATAATTGCATTGATAAAAGCATAACAATATTCATTCTAATATTTAACATTATGCCCGTTCGGCATGTTTCATTTAAACATTTACGCATACACAATCGATACGTTTCCACCTTAATATGCCTCTTTCAATGTATCTGCGCTCTACAGCGGGCAAGGTGTTGCCAAGTCGCTTGTATTGACGCAAATCCGTTTGCCTGTTCTGTCACTAGCTCTCAAGAAAAGCCGATAATTTTTTGCTTTATATTGCCTCAAAAGAAAGAAAAGTAGCGGTGTGAAATCGGAAAAACCATGGAATTGTACCACCTGCGCCTGTAAGACGATCCCGTTGTCTTGCGGACAAATTTCTTAGCGAGTTTAGACTTGTAACCTTATTGGTAACCGTATTTTTTCAAAATGTTCCTGTTCTCCAACGTCAACGTGCTCTGAAATTTGTCTCGATGAACAAAGTCCATTATGCTCAACAATACTGCTACCCAGTCCTCACTATCTACCCGTATTGGAGTGTATTCTCAGAAGTAAAAAAAATGCCACCGACTACATTTTGTGTGCTTCACTCTGAATCGTACTATTTAGTTATTTGAACCTTTTCATAATTCGAAAATGCAAACAAAATAAACCAATGGTAGGATCTTAACTTAACATCCCACCGTTGCCAGACTAGCACTGCGAAAATCCAAGTTATATTGCGCCGACGCACACCGATTCCTCTCACCGCACCGATCTTAAGCGGCTATGCTAGAAGTTTAATGTAGTAATGCTTCTTATATTAAAGTCGATCCGTATGGACAGTGTATGTACAATAACATCATTGATTTCGGAAATATGATTACTTTAGCCGCATATGGTTTATCCTGTATAGTTTTGTAAGTGTTCTTATTTCGATATTGTAATCTAAATGTTACCGTTTCCTTTCTTGTTTTTGAATTGGTGTTACTGTTTACTGTTTGTATTTGTAGTCGAGGAAAAAGACGAAGATACCGTTAATGAATCGATTTTTTTCCCATTTTTTTAAAGAGAAAACTCGATTTAACGAATTTCCGTTACGTGTTAAGTATCTGCTGGGAATCGCGCCAATTACCGTACATATTAACGCTTACTTTCCAGGAACAACCATTACTACTGCAAGAATTGCTAGAAGAGGAGCAACGTGAGCAAGAAAAACAACTGCAATCGCAATCCATGACCGGCATACAAAATGCACCCGAAACGTCGGCAACTTCGGCGCTTCAGCCGCTCAGCGATCACGACTTTGAAAAGATAAAAGCGGACGTCCTGAGCTCGGGACCTTTAACATTAGGCGGAAGTATGACTACAACCGCCCCAGGTAGTATTTTTATAATCAGTGCTGCTCGTGAAATTTACTCCGCGCGTTTCAGTAGCGGTGCAAAACGTTTTAAGTTCGGCCACCACTCAAACTCGTCCAACATTCCAAACGCAAGTTTCGAACCCGGGATCGTCTCAAAGCCAATGGCAAACGCCTCAGACGCCTACCGATACTTCTCCGAGAGTGCCGACGTTCAACGCGAATTTCGTGGCTGCTCCTCCCCTACCGCCCGAACATATCGTCACCGAGCAAGATAAACAAACGCAGAATGCTTACGAACAGTGGTTGACTCATCAGAACATGATTTTAGCGCAGCAGTTGAAGTTCTACGAGGGAGAAGTGCAAAAATTGCGAAAGATGAGAAAAGTATGATCATTTTAATTGGATGAAAAGTATGTATTACATAATCTTTATATTTTACAGTCCTTAAATAGCAAACAGAGACAGCTTAGGAAATGCGGCAACCAACTACCCGAGTCGGACGCTACCGAATTACAACGAATAGCGACGGAGCAATCGATCCTTCAGAAGCATTTGGAGTCGAGCCGGAAACAGAGCAGGCAGCACGGGATGTTGATCCAGGTATCTGTTTAAATGACTTAGGCACTGCTATTTCGGTAGGGTTCGCACCTTTCTTTAAGCGGAATTTTCCATTTTTTGCGGTAGAAGAAACAATTACGTAGTTGTCAAAATTAATTTAGTGTCTCGCTGTTATTATACATGTCGTGTTTTTTTTATATGCTTCTTTTTTTATAAGCTGGTTAGCTCCACTTATTTAATATAATATTGATGTTGATA
Source organism: Marronus borbonicus (assembly GCA_902655005.2). Taxonomy (NCBI): domain Eukaryota; kingdom Metazoa; phylum Arthropoda; class Insecta; order Coleoptera; family Scarabaeidae; genus Marronus; species Marronus borbonicus. The sequence continues at coordinate 564,391 of LR737401.1, forward strand.
AGACATCAAAATTAGCGCGACATCTCTAATAATATCACAGAATTTGATTTTTTTGTTGCAACTTGAATGAGACGTACCATTTCTTATAGAGCTTTTACCGCTGTTTCCAAATCCGGCCACAGAATTGTTTTAGCACATTGAGATTTAAATATATCCTAACCTTAAAGTTTTTCGGTGAAATTACGTTATAAGGAGAGCGATTTTTTTTGCTCATTACAGATTTTGAGGAGGAAGAGCCGTGCTAAATGATAGTGTAAGCAGAAATGAGCAAAAAGAATTGCTTTTGTTATAACATTACCTCAAATATTAAACCGACTTTTTGATACTTTGAGGTTAGGATATTCCGAAATCCTTACGTGCTAGAGCAATTATACGGCCGGATTTGCATTTAGCATAAACATTTGTAGGAAATGATAGGTCGATTCAGGTGACTAAACTTTGTAGAATCGTGTATTCGGCAGGGATTACGATTAATTTAAACTGTATACCCATACACATATAGCAGCTGTCTTAACTATCTTTTATGTAATTCGTCTTATTTCGTTTATTGGTCTATATGAAGGAATATCGAAACAAGCAGCAGGCGAAGCAGAGACCCGGAGCTGGTCAAAGTCCACTGCTAACGCAATCGCCTCTCGGACCGCCCGTTTCATCGCCAATACACCCACCGAATACGCCGCAATCGCCGATGATGTCGCCCACGGCATCACCGATGACGCAGCATAATTCGCCGATGCACAGTCCAGCGCCGCTCGTCTCGCATAGTCCCGGGCCAGGTTCAGTGTCGAGTGTCCTACACAGTCCGAGCAATCCCTCGGCAAACGTGATGTCGCCGATGCAGCCTTCACCACGAATCGGCACGCCGCATTCGCAGAGCGAAGGCAGTCCGGGTCCCGTACAAAGTCCATCGCAGGTATTTAAAGTTAAATGGGGGTTAAACAACAGGATTGAATTACTTTTTGTTTTCGTAGATATGTCTTCCGCCGCCGATGCCTCGAATGACTTCGCCGCAACACCGACGCGTGGTCACTAGTCCGATCGGTTACGCGGGCGATCTGCGGCCAGGAACTCCTCAAACTTTAGGACAGTTGCGTTTTGCAAGACCGCAGCTAGACGCGGCCTCTCTACAGCAACGCGCCCGTCTGCAATCGCCCAGTCCGAATTTTCAACAGAAGCCTTGCACACCTTCGCCTTTGAATAGTCCGCCGACGCAACAGATGACGATCAATCAACAGATGCTACAGCGCCATCTGCAGCAAGCATTACTACAACAGCAACAGGCGCACCAGCAACAACAGCAAGCCGGAGCGGATGGGCAGGTCGATTGTACGCTGACCAATAACCAGAGGACGTTGCAGTTGATTCAGCAGAGGCAGTTGGCATTGAGACAGCAGCAGTTGGCGCAACAGCAACAACAAGGCGGTGCCGGTAATCAGCCGCAACCGTTGACGCCACAGCAACATCAGATAATGGTGCAGCAACAGCAGCAATTGGCGAAGCAACAACAACAGCAGATTGCTCAGATTCAGGTTAAAAAATATTCGATGTAAATTTTGATCTAAACCAAAAAATTTGAAGTACTAAAAACCAACAAGCGATGATTTTGTACCCAAATGCGACACCACTCCGTGGCATATCATTGTTTGCTATTAAATTATTAGGCATAGCATGCTTGGTAGTATTTATAAAAACATATACGTGACAATAATTAAGTTATTATTAATAATTGAAATGCATTTCTTAGGCACAAGTTAGAATATCCCAACAACACAATCAACCTCCTAGCAGTCCGATGCCGCCCAGTCCGCACGTGAATCAATCACAAATCATGTCGCCTCATTCGATGCACAGTCAACCGGCTAGTCCTATGCCGCCTAGATCGCCAATGATCTGCAGCTCGCCGGTTCCACGCAGTCCGTCCATCCACCAAACGCCCACTTCCGGCCAACAACCTCCCAACAGTCCGATGATGCATTCATCTGGTCACCAACCTCCCAATTCTCCAATGCCGCGCTCGCCTATGGTGGTGGGGCAGATACAGTCACCGATGGGCATTAGAAGACCTCCCAGTACCGGTAACAGTCCGGTTATACCAGATCGACCGAGAAGCGTTGAAAATCCGGGTACGCCGAGGACGATTTACCATCAGATGCAGGAACACGATCATACCGGTGGAGGGAATCCACACAATCCGTCGAACCCAATTCCTTTCCCGCCCGGATTCGGAAGGTTCGGATATTTCAAATTAGGTCTGAGAGGAGGTTCGCCAATGTGGGGTTATGGAAGAGGTAATAAACCTTTAGTTTTTCGAAAATAAATATTAAAATATTTTTTTTTATTTCATACTTCGGTACTACTAGGTGCTAAACGACTACCTAACGGTGACGGCAAGGAAGAAAAACCCAGCTCTAGCGAAATAACGGCTCCACTCCCGAAATTCAGGAAAGAATCGCACGTGAGCAGAGTTACCATACTTAAAAAGAAGTCGCCCGTCAAATCCAATCTGCAAGGATTGACTAGAGTTAATTCTCTGGTCAGCAGCGATTACAACGAATTCGACGATAGTTCTTCAACACCTCCTATAACTCCTCCGCCCAGCTCTGCTTCTACATCCGGAAACAGCGCGTCGCAGCGAGCTTTATCGCGGAGTGTCGGAAAGAAATTGCCGCCGGGGAGTAATCACCAAAACGAGCAGGTAGTACGCGCGTACGCGATTTCATCCTTTCCTCATATTTTTAATGCGTCCTTCTTAGCTGCAGGTAATAGACAGGAGTCCGGAAGATAAGCAGCTGTCGATTATGGACTATGATGATGACACGGTGATTTCTACCGAGGTGTCCTTGAGTTCGGTGGCCCAACAAGCGGACTGCGAAGAGATAACCGTTATCGAGTCGTTTAATCAAACCGGTCTGGAGAGTTTCTCCAGTCCATTAGAGTCAGATCAGATACCGGAAGATTTTTTGTTGTTTGATATATCAGAAAAAGAAATGGATGAGGACGAAACTTATCACGTGAACGATAATAATGTTCGGTTCGTTATACAGAGTCCGACATCTAGTGATGACGAATTACATGGGCTGCAGGTAAAAAGCAAAGGCGATAGTGTTGTTTATTCCATATCTTCGTTATAATTAATACTGATCAATATGCAATTTTTAAAAAAGACAGTTGAATAACATATTACTGAAAATATTCTAATATTTGTAAATAAAACATTTCATATATTTTCAAAATATAATTTAATTTGTATTCTTCATTTAAAATTATAGAAAAATCTGTAAACTAACGTGTCATTAATTTGCATTTTCCAGGGAAAATCGAAACAATCGGACGCTTTATCCCTAACTTTACTTGAAAACATAAGCACTTCGCAAGTCCTCCCCCCGGAATCTCCAATCGAAAGGGAAGAGACTCCTCACCTCGAAGCGCCCGCAGAGGCAAATTTCGTCGAGGAATCCTCGCATCTAGTGATCATAAACGCTTCGACGAAGAGTCCGGGGGAGATTTCAACCAAGGAGGATTTCGAGGAGCTAATAGACGAAGGCAGTCGAAAGGAAAAAATCATCAAACCCGGAATTATTAATTCGAAACATATCAATGAAATCCACAAGTACGCCGCACCGAACGTGTATAGCTTTACCTCACCATCGCCTAAGAGTAGCGTGACTTCTACGATTCCATCGTCGCCTGCAACGGCGAATGTGATCCATACGAATGTTGTGCAGAACGTCAGACCGAACACGATCAATATACGGCCGGTGGCGTTACAAGGTCCGAAAATATCACTGATTGCGACAGCTCCGGTCATCGGCGCGGGCTCTAACTTACCGACGGCGAAACTGAATAAGAACATCATACAGAGTTCAAAAGTACAGAACAATATAACGAGCATAATTTTCCCGATCAAGACCACCTTGAGAAGTAACGTAATCGGCGTGCCTAAGATCGTAAATTCAGTTGCACCAGCCATAACGATAGTCAGCGGTACCACCACTCAAATAGCAAACATAATCCCTAGCCATTTCACCGTTCCCGTGATAAGTGCGAGCGCCGTTAGCAAGTTACCCAACGTCAAAGTAATTGATAAACCCTCGACGTCGTTATCGCTCACCTCCGATCTACCGAAAAAGATCTTTGAGGACGATTCCAAATCTCCCGACAGTTCAAACTGCGAAGAGGATAAGATCAAGCTCGAGCAGCATCTCAGTAAATTGAAGGAGGAACAGCAACAGAACGAGGACGGAACGAAGGCAAAAGATACCAAAGAGGAATATGAAATTGTAAGGTCAGATATTAAGAAAGAAGACGAGCAAAAAGAACCTTTGGCGTCCTCTAACAACAGTGGCAATGCTAAAAGTCCCATGAAGAATAAGACATCGCCTTTGATCATACACAATCCACCCGAATTGAAAATGACAGCACAGGCAAGTGATTCTTTGTTTTTAGATTAAAAATAAAACAACTTTTACACAATTGTGTTAGTTTGAAAGATATATAAGGTTATTCTTAATGTTTGGATGCATAATGTTGATTTAGTTACATTTTTTTTTAACAAACGTATATTTCGCTTTAACAATCAAATATACTTATATTATTATTATTATTATTATGATTACCTGTGTTGTTATTCGTAGGTAATTCAGGAATCTCAAGCTCTAATTCGCTCCACAACCTTAGAAACTTTCATCACGCAAGCGGTAGAAGAGGTCGATGGGAACTCTAACGACCTTGACAATAAATCCGTCGTAATCTCCATTCCTTCACCTACGCCTTCCCAGGAACAGATTTTAGATCATATTTCGCTTCAAGCGCTAGAAAATAGAAGGCAAGACGGAAAATTCGAATATTTCGACACACTGCTGGAAATGATAGAGGACATGGACAAAGAAGAAACCAATAGTAAGTTGGAACTATTAGAACCGTCGGCGATCGTGGCTAAAAGTCAAGCGGAAACCGTCGAACCTATTGCTGTTGCTGTGAAAGTCACTGCCCAGGAGGTTAAGGAAACTGCTCAGATTCCTGTGAGTATCGTAACAAATACGAGAGCAACCGTGATGCCGCAATTGTCACCGCTATCGCAGCCGTCGGAATTGACCTCTAACATCGCGAACGGTTCGCAACAATTAAGAACTTTGCTGTCGTCATTTACGACGACCGTAACTTCGTCTTCTAACGTCGGTACGGTTGCGAAGACAATAAGTTATAACAAAGAAAAGGTTACGAATTTACCGACGAGTAACGCCCCCACGCAAATGGCGAGGATCATTTCTCAACAGAGCCAACACAATCAACAACAGCAACATCATTCGCATCAACATCAGCAGCAGCAGCAATCACATCATCAGCAGCAACAACAGTCGCATCAACATCAGCAACAGCAACAATCGCATCAACATCAGCAGCCGCAGCAGTCGCATCAACATCAGCAACAGCAACTGTCGCATCAACAGCAACAGCAACTGTCGCATCAACATCAGCAACAGCAACTGTCGCATCAACATCAGCAACAGCAACTGTCGCATCAACATCAGCAGCAGCAACAGCAGCATCAAGCTATGACGAACGCTACGAGTTCAGTAGTTAGTTCCGTCATAGTAACGAACTTAAAACAGAAGGTAGTTTCCCCGAAGACTAGTCCTACCACAACAGCGATCGTAACATCTGCAGCGCATCTTATTACGACGTCGCCTCAAGTACAACCACCGAGCGTAACGGTGTCGGCAGCTTCCACGACACAAAGTAAGTTTGAATATACAAAATAATCTGAGGAATTAATTGGCGATTAGAAATGAACAAAATGTATTTTTCCAGTAATCGCACCCCCTACAATTCTCGAATTACACAACGTTAGTAATTTCTGGTTTCTCTCTTTGATTAGGTATTTTAAATTCAACGAGGCCTTCACTTAACGTCCAATTGATCTCCGACCACACGAAGTTATCCCATCCTATGATTTCGCAAGCTGTTACCACGTCTACGGCTACAATCGAACAGAAAACGATTGCGACAACCAAAATATCGCAAGCGTCTCATTCTCAACCGCCAACGTCTACCACGACCAGTACGCCTCCCAGAAAGACTTCTTTGAGTTTAAACGAAATGCTCCAATCGCATCCGGCAGCAACTGTACCTCAAACTTCACCCGGAACCATTACCACCGCCAGTATTTTAGGATCCGCTCTTCCGTTGTCAAGGAGCGGCTTCAGCGCGGCTTTAGTGCAAGCTCAACCTCATGTGATTTCATCGGTGACTAGTTCTGTAAATACTAGCTCGACGCAACCGTTCAAACCGGCTTTAGGCACTACGAATTTGTTACATAGTCAATTGACTAAGACTCCCGTCTCTAGGACGAGGAGTTTCGACGAGATCTTCGAGAAGAGGATCGAAAGGGAGCCGGAGCAATCGTCAGCGAATACCTCCGAGAGTTCCCCGAGTACCCCTGTTACAACGCAAACCGCTTCTTCGCTAATAACTACCTCGAGTTTATTAAAAGATGTTGGGGGATGTAAATTTTCGACCCTTCACTCAGCGAATCGTTTGGAAGACTCTCAAAATGTCCTATTAAAACAATTACTGCAAAATACAGCGTGCGCAAGTTTGCAGACTACAACTTCAACTACGGTTTCCACCACGACATCTTTGATGACCGCCCCTAGTTTGCCGATCGTTCCTAATTTGGAAGCTCAATTAGCACGGCCGGTTCCTCCAACTCCCAGTTCGTTAATTCCGCCGATCTTGCAGAACGATACGCCGTCTCAACAGCAGCAATTGCAATCGGCTCAAACACAAGCAGCGAGCCATTCTCAAACACAACAACAATCACCTCATCACCAACACCTGCAGCATATCTCGAATAATAATAATAATAATAATAGCATCAATAAAACGCAAATACCACAAGTAACTCAGTCTCCTGTAACGGTGGTTCATCAACGACAACCAATCATGACGCGAGAAACTTCTTTTGTATCAAAACCCATCGTTCAAAACATCCCAATCTCTCTACCAGTTTCTACTTCGCACCAACAAACTCTCCATATCGACATAAAAAAAGCGCTGCCTCCAAGTCGGACTCCCAGTCGAGACGATTTATTATCTCCTCCAACACCTAGGTCGACCTGCAGTCAAGATTCGAACCTAACCACTCCTCCACTAATTATTAAAAAAGAATCAAATCTTCCGACGACCTTGCAAAGTCCTCTCTTGACACCGCAGGAGGTTAAGAAGGAGTTCCTCGACGAATCCAGCCAGCACTCGGAGGTGTCCGATCAGAGCAGGTGCGACGTTCAAATGAAGGAGGAACTTATGGATATCGATACGGAGAAGATGGATAAGGAGGAGTTGAAGAAGATGAAAAGAAGAATGTACCAACAGAAAAGGCGTCAAAATCAGATCTTGAATAAGGAGATCGCTGGACAGCCAAAGAAGCGCCCGAGAAAGAGTAGTAAAGTAGACGAAGATTACGATTCGTACATAGAGGGCGTGTTGGCGCAGCTAAGAACGTTACCAGCGATGGTTGTGTCAGAACCAATCTTGAATAAAAATTTTGGAATAGTAGCCGCGTTTGGGAGCGGCGATTTGACCAAATTAGGTTGTAAAGACTACGATTCACGTTTTGGCGACTTGAAAGGAAACTATGGAAATGCCGAGGTGCCTGGATATTCCGACTATTATAGGTAAGCATCCTATGAAACCATCACGACAGATGTACTTCTCATTTCGGATTTACTCTAGATGGCGCAATAAATTTATACTACATTCCGAGTTCTATAGCCCTGCTTCTAACCTAGAAATCTTATATTGTATAAAGTCAATTGTTCCCTTATTTCTTATTTTTAGTACAAAACCGTACGGTGAATTCGATCCCCTTCCTGAAAAACCTCCGTCGTCGACGCAACGCGGTTTCTACGATCAAGAATTTCCGCTTATCAAATTCGACGTGGACGAGGATCGTCGGTTCGATTTGTTCAGTAGGGACGACTCCCCGGACTCAGTGATCAGTAGCTCTTCCCCAGAATGTCCTATTTTTGAGCCTATCTTGAAATTCCCCGGCTTAAAATTGATCGATGAGGAGGACGAAACCGGAGAAGAAATGTCGGCGAGTATAACGCGACCTCTATCGCCGATCGTACCAATCGTTGCTCCGATTCCGATTAGACTCAAACCAAGCGGACCGTATCTGAAGGACTATGCGGATCTTGTAAAAGAGGTAATATTTCATAAAAGGGCGAGTAAATCTAACTAAAATTATTTCTATTTTAGGATAAAGAAAATATCGGTAAGGACTACCACAATCTAAAGTCGAAATTCTCTCCTACGCCGACAACTCCTCTCAAAGACTCCGGCAACGTTACGGTTACCTTAACATTAACATCGTCAGCCGCCGAAGATATTATGGGTGTTCTACGTGATCTGGCCAACATCCTACACATCCCGGCGCCTACCAGTTACCAGATCGTAGAAAGGACTAGCACCCCACCGAGCCAGAAACTCGGATTGTATCGAACGAAAGGGAAAGATGGCAAAGAGGGCGCTCCAATCGATATACAAAGCATCCTGAACGGAGCCGCCAAGTTCTGTAAACATTGCGATGTCGTGATCTTGAACAATATGATTAGAAAGAAGATATCGGAGCTACCGTTCTTGTCGAAAGACACCGAGCTGTTAGGAGACGGGGATGAGCTGTTCTTCTGCAGTTCCACCTGTTACATGCAATTTGCCCTGATGCATCGATCGCCGTCTTTAACTGAAGATAAAGTGCGTATACTTCATTTTTTGATCTAGTCCGTCGTGATATTTTATCAAGCTTTAACTATTAACAGAAAATCTTCCTTGTTTAAATTCCGTATTTCGTGGTATAGAAATGTGTTACTTGCAGACTAACGACTTTTTTCGTAAAAAAAATAACGTTTTTCCCAAAAAGTTTTTACTGTACTGCACCAACATATCATGCTCTCGGGTACAAACTTTAAAGACCCGTTCTTCACATGCGATTCTAGAACGTTTTGGTATGTTTATAGGCGGCTGCTATCGTCGATCATCTTTACCAGAAGGATAAAGCCGATCACCTGCGCAAGAAACAAGTACTGGAGCGGCAGCGAGCGGAAGTCTATAATTTTGAGGCGGCTGTCAATCGAAGGCAACCGCATTTTTTGGAAAAAATGGACATCGACCTGCAAATAAAAAAGGAAGAATTTCCGCCCGAGGATATGCATTTAGACTTTATGAAACCCGATTGCTTCTTAGAACGAACGCAAAAAGTCGAAGAGCCGGCTAATAAATGGAGAAATCAGAGGTACAAGAAGTATGTGCCGGGTTGTTTACAGCCGAGGACCCGGTATAAGAAAGCGTCCGATAAAGAAACGATGGAATTGTTATATAAGCTTGGAGTAACCGTCGCGCCGATTAAAAATTTTGAGGATACGCGAAAATGCATGTTCTGCCATAATATCGGTGACGGCGTAGCAGACGGGCCGGCTCGACTGTTGAATTTCGACGTAGACAAGTGGGTGCATCTGAATTGCGCGCTATGGTCGGATGGGGTATATGAAACAGTCAACGGAGCACTGATGCAGTTGGAGACCGCCTTGCAGCAGAGCTTAGTGTCGACCTGCGTACATTGCAATAACTTAGGAGCGACGATCAGGTGTTTTAAGACACGATGCTCGAATATCTACCATCTTCCTTGTGCTATTAAAGATCGCTGCGTGTTTTACAAGAACAAAACGACTTACTGCGTCTTGCATATCCCGAAGAACGAAAAAGATAACGAACTGACCACTTTATCAGTATCTAGAAGGGTGTACGTTAACAGAGACGAGAACCGACAGGTGGCGGCCGTAATGCACCATTCGGACCAGAACAATCTGCTTAGAGTCGGTAGTCTGATCTTCCTCAGCGTCGGGCAGTTGCTACCGCATCAGTTGCAGAACTTTCACACTTCTAACTTCATCTATCCGATCGGATACAAGATCGTTCGCTTCTATTGGAGCATACGACACGTAAATAAGCGTTGCCGGTACATCTGTTCGATACACGAGATCTTAGGGCGGCCCGAGTTCAGGATCCTGGTGCAAGAAGTAGCAGGGGAAGAGATGGAGTTTCGCGATTCGACAGCGAAGGGCGTCTGGAACAAGGTGATCGAGCCAATCGCGAATCTAAGAAAGGAAAACCAATGCGTGCACGTCTTTCCGAAATACGTCACCGGGGAGGATCTCTTCGGCTTGACAGAACCGGCCGTGGTCAGGGTTTTGGAAAGTCTTCCGGGTGCGTATTTTATAAAATTTGACCACGAACCGCCACTGATTCCAAGTACTACCTTTTAAATGGGATGCGGTGTATTTAAAATGTTAAACTGTTAATTGTTTATGTTTGTGTTTCTTTTTTTTTCTATTTAGGCATCGAAACGTTAACCGATTATAAATTCAAGTACGGCAGAAATCCGCTGCTAGAGCTTCCGCTAGCAATAAACCCGTCGGGGGCAGCCCGTACGGAACCTAGACTACGTAATCAACTACATTGGAAACGAGCTCACACGCAACGTACCGGATCCTCGGCTAGACCGGTGTTTGCGCCGACATCCGTCGGTAGCGGAGAGGTTGCGTGTCCCTACAGCAAGCAGTTTGTCCATTCGAAAAGTTCGCAATACAAGAAAATGAAGCAGGAATGGCGAAATAACGTTTATTTAGCGAGGTAGGTTGTCGTGCGGTTCATGAGTGTAATTTCGTCGTTCAGGACGCATTTTCCAGATCAAAAATTCAAGGATTAGGTCTGTACGCAGCTAGAGATCTGGAGAAGCATACCATGGTCATCGAGTACATCGGCGAAATAATACGAACGGAATTGGCCGAAACTAGGGAGAAGAAATACGAAGCGAAAGTAAGATCTGGCCTAGCTCTAGAAAGAACCATTGAATCGATAAAATTATTTATTACGTTTTTCTTTAAATTTAGAATCGAGGAATTTACATGTTCCGTCTTGATGAGGAGCGAGTCGTCGACGCCACCTTAAGTGGCGGTCTCGCCAGGTATATCAATCATTCGTGCAATCCGAACTGCGTAGCCGAAATAGTCGAAGTCGATAGGGACCTGCGGATAATCATCTTCGCAAAGAGGAGGATTCAAAGAGGCGAAGAGGTAAACAATTTATATGATCGCGGCGTCATCATTTTTACCCGTATGGATCAATATCCGAAGAGAATGGGGTACATTCTCTCTCGCCCCTACATCTCGATTGGATTGAATTAACTCGCTCTAACCTCTCAATCTTATTTTACAGCTCGCTTACGACTACAAATTCGATATAGAAGACGACCAACACAAAATATCGTGCATGTGCGGTGCACCGAACTGCCGAAAATGGATGAATTAAGACGTCAACGATACCACAATTCCACGGAATTACCAACGTAAACGGAGGAAAAGCAAAAGTATAAGAATATAATAACGGAAACAAATCGAATACATTCCATATTGTTAGTGTAGGTTACCGCCTACTTTGTTGATCGTATAGTTGGTACGTATAACGACATTGTACAGAAAAATTCGCGATGTACAGGAAGGAAAGGAAGAAACGTAGGCGTATTATTATTTAATTGTTGTGAGTCTAACGCAATTTTTTTGTAAAAAGGAAAATAATAGTTACAACGTATTTGTACATACTTAAGCATAGAGACGAGGAAATGAAGAATAATTTGTTACGTAAATGAAAACGCGTTCGATGTAGAGAAGGTTAGGGACCAAAGAGTTATTAAAATAGCAAATAAAATGAAACGACGAAAAAAAAAATAGAATAATAAAAGAATAACGATGATTAAATAAAAGGAAACGTAATTGGAAAACAGACGCAGAATACCTAAATAAATTTTTGTCTTGTTTATTTCTTTCTTTATTACTCCCTCTATAAATGTTGTATATACTTGCTTCTTATTTATTGTGTTTTTTTACGAATTTAACGCGACGACTTCTAGAAATGTTGATTGATTTTATCTCACTAGTCGTATATAACCTTGATTTTTCGCAAAATAATCTCGCAATTTTTATAATTACTTTTAATTTCAAGTTTTAGTAAGCCTATCGAAAGGATGTAGCTTTTAGTTTTCTGTTTTCCTTCGTTTCTTTTTTTTTGCAACGTCGGAAAGTGAAGGAAATCTCGATGTATCTCATAAAACACCAATGTTAGTGTTAGCCTCTAACATAGCCTTGTTAACTAGCCTTAAAGAGAAATCGTAAAAGTTGTTTTTTCATATATCTATATACATATTATATATTATATACATACACGATGAACATATATAGATATCTAAGGTATATTATTAATGTAATTGTATACATACGATTGATGATTTTTTTTAGGTGAATGAGATGCAAACTATGTACGTATCGTATTTTATAAAGAAATAAACAAAGAAAAAATGACGAAAACCCTTCCTTGTACATACAAAGTATCATAATTATACGAATACATATACCGTGTGTGCGAGATGAAAAAACCAATATTATTACGATTATATTTTATAGATTTGTAAGAACCCCCCCTCCGATGATATAATACCGTAAAGTAATACGCATAGTACTATTACCACTTATGTAATTATATTGTAAATGATTGCCGTGCAATATAATTTAATTAGTTTAAACTGTGTGAGATGGTCAAAAAGAAGAGAAGAGACTTTTTCGGAAGTAAAACGGATAATTTTCACCGTTCTCAATTGCCTTTCATTCACGAGCTGTAAATCATATTTAAATTCTATTAAAAGAACGTTATTTTAAGTTAAATTATTGTGTAGAGTTTATAATTTTTCGAAAATTTCATGCGCATAAATTTGATTCTTCATTTGAGATTAACATCTTTTGTTGTTATTTTTCTTTTATTTCGCGCAAATAATTTTATCTTATCTAAACAAATTTACGATTCGTTTTTGTATATTTCTTCTGTAAATTATATATTTTTTTTATAGATTGTAACTATAGATAGATATTATCTTATTTTGGGACAAAGTCCGATTTTACGTTTTTTTATATTTTTTCCCCCTTTATTATACCCGATGTTGGTCGATTCAGTTCTCCTGTGTTATATTTTTTACGACACGCGGTACGTTTTCCTTTTTTTCGTTCTTAAAATATCCGTATTATATTCAATTTTTTTTGTTCCATGCATCTCGACGTTAATTTTGTAGTGTGCCATTAGATTTTCGTTTTTTTGTTGTAAAAACTTTCCGAAAAGGAAGAAAAGTGCGGAAGCACAAAGAAAAGCGGATTGTTCTTAATTATCTTCTTTGTACTTCCGCATGCATTAGCTATCGGTTTATTTAATTAGATGACAATAAATAATATCACCGAGCTCACCTAACACCTAATTTATTTATTAAATACGTTTGTTTTCTAGTTAGATTTTTACCAAATAAAGTATATAGTCGCAATGCATCCCCGATCTTCATGCACAACATCTGGGATGCGTTACGGCTTGTCGCGCGACTCTGTCTAAATTTCGCACTAAAATAAGTAGACTTTATACACGAAGAGAGCACTTTAGTATTTTTAATTAAAGATGTGCAAAAAACGGTGGAGAGATCATGTTTAATACAATTTATCGATTCGTTTGTTTTTAGCGTATTGTTTTTCTGTTTCGAGGAGAGTGACAATCACTGATGATTTTTTTTCCCCCCTTCTTTGGTGCTATTGTTGAAATAATAGCGCGTATATTCGCGTTGAATACGTCGCAGATAACGTATTCAGCACGAATAACAAATAAACGTCAACACGAAATAATTAAATAAAATCGAAAAAAAAAAGAAATTAAGATTAATAAAAACAACAGAACTACTACCTGAAATAATTAAAATGATTGTTCTTGTTTTCTTTTTACTGTACAAAGGTTAAATAATGATATATAATTATGTATATGCAATATTATACAGTGTACATATGATTATTATGAAATATGAATAATAAAAGATTGTGCTAATGCGCGTTGCGTTATTGACTTAAAAAGTTCCCCATCCAGAGCAAAACCGAAAGGATTTTTTGTTCGGTGTCAGAGTGGACTTGGCATCCGTTTTGTACTAGCAAGTCTTGTGTAGAGTTGGCTTTCAAGAAATGTTTAAATATTTATTCAACGTAAAATTGGCATATTTTTGCTAAAAGTAAGAAAAAAAAGAAATAGTTTATTTTTCGTTGAGTAGAGTAAAGTTACTAAACTAAGTATATAATCTGTAAGTCTGCTGTCAATGTAATGCTGCTTTGTTGTAAAAAAAAAGGCATTTAAATAGATGTGTTGTACGTTTAAAGTAACTCGCGTGGAAGCATCAACGCTCTATTTCTTCCCCAGATTGCATTTTTTTTAACAAAAAACGGGAAAATGTTTAAAATTTGAATTTTGTATTGAACTTGTCGAATTTGATCTAAATAAATAAATGCCGATTGAATTCACAAGTACTGCTAAATTAAAATTTTATAACTAGTCCTTAATCATTAGATTATTAGTTAGCGATAGAGCGCTCCCCCTAACGGCTCGCGTTTTAAACTGGCTGGTTCGTAAATAGCTATTATAATATAAAAACATCGTGAACTAACGTTCACGCTCGGGTTAATTCGGAAGAATGTTCGAGTAGCACTTGCCACTGGCTGGTTAGTGTAACACATTCTTTTCGAAAAAAAAGGGCAGAAGACGTGGTTTCCGGTAATAAAAAAAATACTGCGGTGCTCATGGGGTCATCCTACAACAGATTTCTAAACTGTATTGTGCTTTATTTTATTTTGTTTATTTTTTTTTTAAATCTTAATCGTTTAAAAAATGCCGCTTGGCGTATTTTGAAGGCGCTAATCATGTGCTAATGTTAGAAACGCAGCGATGAACATATTAAAATTCATAATGACAAGGTGGTATTGAATTTTAATTTGGCTGGAAGAGGCAATCGTTAGCGAAGCGTGTAGCACGATTAAAGGTTGCGCTATTCTTTTACATTTCATTTACGGATATATATATATATATATATTTTTTTTTTTTTTTTAAACGATTATGACTGCTTATGGGAAGGTAGATAACAAGTCACCAAAGCCTGGTAAATAACGATAGCAAGGACTGTGGCGTCGTATGGCAAACAACGCAAAAGTATCGGTACACTCCGCACCCCACAAGTATAATGAATGGGCCAAAACATGAACAATCATTGAAACGGCCAGGACAGCCGTTTCAATGATGCGTCGATGTTCATTTTCAACGGTTAAAAATGAGGATCAACGCACC
>LR737401.1:594178-633248 GCA_902655005.2 Marronus borbonicus
TAACATAGAAGCCATTCGATCGCAATAAAGTGAAAACATTGATGGTCAGAGAACCGAAACAACGACCTCGTTTGCAAATTTACATACACAAATAGGAGAATTGTAGTTGCGTTTAACTACAAAAAAACTCGGATCATCGAGAAACTTTCCAATTCGTAACGCAGTCGCATCAATTGCCGACGCTCATTAAAAGGATCAAAGCAACGTAAACAACGAAACAATAACCAACAATACGAAAATAGATTGTTCCCGAACACGCTTTAATTATAATTACAACCGACGATCAAAGGAGCTTAAGGCGTACGCAGAAAAAGAACCACAAAGGTAGATGTCGAGATTCCAAGAGAATTATATTTAATCGAATTGACTCTCCCTTCTAAAATAAGCTCCTTACCGTTGTCGGGGAGCGCCGTAATCTTCGAAGAAATCTAAAATTAAGTGCAGGGATTACGCACACCTCGTGCGATACAACAAAGAGAAGAAAACAACGCGACAGCATCTAACGGGATCTCTAGAAAACAAGACGCGAGAGGATGAACTTTGCTAATTTCTGCATTTAAAAATAATCTTGGTAGTAGGCGTACAACATCAATTGTTCATTGTTTCCGTTCGTCTTTTGTCGTCACAATAGCACGAAAATGAGTTTGAATCACGGCCTGCTGCCGGATTAGAACGGTAATAAGAACAATTCAACCGATGAACCTATCAACTTCACGACTTAACAATCGGTTAGCACTCAATTCTATTGCAGATGAACGTATGTGCATTTGTATGCCGTACCATGATCGGGAGTTACTGAGCGCAACAAAAGGTTAATCTCTGAGTTGACCTTTACTGCATAGCATTTGTTTTTCTTATCTCCTTTAAAGTTGAGCAAAAACCCGCTGATTTTTTTCCGTCGTTGGATTGGAACAAATGAAAAAGTAGATAGGAATATTTTCGCTTTTGAAAAGCATCGGGCCAAGCACCAAGTACTTTAATCTGTTCCATAATCTTTAGTACAAAGATCTAAACATTTAATCGGGAAATACGAGGTGGTACTCAGAAGTTCCCAACATTTGAGTAACGCTGCTACGTGGAATTGTGTACACCCTTTGTTAGACAGGATGCCGAACGGTGTCATTGTAAATGGAAGCGTTGATTGTTATTGGGCAATTTGCAATTTCCATATCTGTTTATGCGTTTTAAAGTAGGGAAGACTGCTGCTGCAAACGTCCAATATGCTTTTCCGATTGTTTTAGTATCAAATTTGTAAGATTAAGAAAAATGCCAGCAATTTAGCACTAGCATGAACGAAAATACGTTATTAACTAAAAAATATAAGGGCAGCGCGTTGGGCCCGAAGATTACCTTATCTCTAAACCGACTGTAACAAAGAGCTAATATACAGATTAATTCATTCTCGGTCTTGGGGACCATGGGGATCCTGCTTATTATTGGAGAATTTAGCAATTTCATGTTTATTATGAACGAGAAAATGAACCAGTGACAAATGATGTTCGATTTCTTTTGTTAAACAATGCTTATATCCTTCTTTTACCTCTAGCACCTTCATTTGGCCTCGCAAACAAAAATTAAAAGCACGTTCTTACGGCCTATCTAATGGTATACTCAACAGGGCTTGCACCACTTTCCTTCTACCTTTGCACTATGTACAGAGCCAACGCGCCATTGGGAAACGTGTCTATAGCATGGAGAATAACAAAAATTACCTTCATAGCGAAGGTTGGACGGGATTCATACGACCAGCCGAAGTCTTTTAGACCTCCTTTCTTTCAAAGATCCTGGAAAGGTGCGCAATAGTGTTGCGGCTCAGTAATCACCAATATCCAAGATGGCAACTCGTTAGGCGGTCTAAAAGATCGGTGAAATGCAAAAACATTGCGATCGGAGCCTCGTCGGGCATTGAAGGCGCTTTCGATAACACAAGTTTAGGAATGCCCGCCGGACGGAGTACTTTCGCCCCTACTTCACCGTCTGGCAATGGACTCCAACCTACGAGGGCTAGACGATGAGGGTGGATGTCATTAACGAGTGGTAAATTCGAAAATACCGTAACAGAATGCAGAAGACATTGAAATTTACTGAAAGGTGGTGTGAAAAGCATGGATTAACGCTAAACCTTTTAAAGACCAATCTTATCGCAATGATAAGGGGTGCTCCCGTGCACTTATGTGAAGTTCCCTTACAGAGAGCGGAGGAAGTTAAGTGTCTAGGGGTGATCCTGGGTAACAAGTTTCAAATTAAACGTTGAAAGAGTTTCAAACAAGGCAATTAAACTAAACGAATGTTTGGGAAAAATTGGGGACTTACATCCACGGTATTCGTTGGATCTATACTTTTTCCAGATTAGCCTGATGGCAACGCACCAATTTTCAAGAGGGCCTTGTTCGTTTTTTCTCAAACATTCTTTGTCACAGGTCTACTTTTTCATCAGGTTCATAATAAATATAAAATTTAGCAACTTATACTGAAAAGTCCACATTCCCTTGATTCTACCGATGTAATTAAATTTAATTAATGATAAAGAAATTCATTAAATTTAATTACGTCGGCAAAATCAAGGAAATATCAACTTTTTAACGATAAGGAGCTGTTATCATGTCGCCAACAGAAAATATACATTTTTCTGTTGGCTACTTGATAACAGCTGACGGTAACAACAGTAAATAAAGGATATTCGCCGAACGGAATGTATAAAATTGAATCGTCAAAACATCAAAAAAAAATCCTTGAAGATGGGGTCATATTTCAGAAAGTAAAGAAGCTAGCGAGGCATCTAGATTCCCTCTAAAAATCACAAATAAATAGCAATAAACATCAATTCTAAATATTTATTTTTAACCAAACGAAATAATAAATAAACTGGGTAGGCATTGCTCAGATTTTTCCTCTCTATCCTCTCAAGGTCGCAAAGTTTCGATCGTCGCAACGAATTCCGAAAGTCCAAAGAATTAATCCCGCTTTTATTATTCTGTTATTGGGACCTGCTTTGTTTGTTGATGTAAAACGCGTTTTTGCACAAGCATTTTGTGCCGAATATCTCGTCTCCGTGGAAGAAGTAGAGAAAGAAAATCAATAACAGATATTCCAGATTCCATCATTAACAGATTCCGTGTAATATCATCCTTTTTTAGGGCCGATTCTCGCTAAAAATAGCAACCTCTTTCGCATCGATTCTATTTTTTTACGTCCGTAGCTTCCTTTTTTCGCTTTCTTTTATGAGTATTACGATCGTCTACTGTTTTCCGCGCGCAGAAAAGTATTAACGCCATGATAATTCAGCGTGTTATCCAATGTCTGAAAAACGAACGACTTTGGCAAATTCGTCGCGTTCGCCACGCGTAAGGATAAGAATAGACAGCAAAATATGTAGGACGTTGAAAAAAATAAGATAATGTAAGTAAGATTGACGGAGATGAGCTAATTAAGAAAAGACAGAGCCCTGATCCATTTTGGTGAGAGAAGTAAAGATTTAAAAACAGTTTTTCTTCAACGTATCCATTAATTTCTAAACGCTGTCGTCAAGGTTCTATTAATCGAAACTCTTGTTATGGCATTCTCTTCCAGTGTCGCGTGAATACGATTCCAGAGATCAATAGTGTCCCCGACTTTGTTAGAATGGATCATAAATCTATTTTTCCCCAACGAACCGGAACATTCCCCACCTTTCACTTCGTTTAAACTTCTTGACTGATAGCAGAATGTTATGGCTAGTTGGGGTCAATTATTTATTTTATTATTATTGCCAATTCGAACAAAAACGAAATTTGAAAATTGCACCTAGTTTCCTATAAAAAGTACTGGAAAAACCAAGGACAGGAGACATAGATTAATTTTTTAATGGAACAATCTTCCTATTATGAATGATGAACCGGTGGCCGCGCTCGACATAAGACATAGATACTAAGCAATTGGTTACTTACGTGCTCAATATGGCTTAGACTGGTACTGAAAAGGTAGAAATGTTTTTCTACGAGGAAATATTGGCTTGCATCTAATCGATTGCCCAGTTAAGCAAGATAACCTAAAGTTGGACAGCGCACGGAAAATGTTCAAAATATCCAAAATTGAACATCTTGCAGTGACAAAATTTCTCCCATTCCGTCCGAGATCAAAGAGCAAATGGACGCAGTTTATAAAGATTCTGCACCATCGTATGTCACAGTTAAACGTTGGTCAACATTGTTTCGTTGGGGCAAAGAATCTCTTAAAGATGATCCGCGCTAAAGGGAGCTCGTTATTGTAGTGACACGAGAAATCATCAAATTTGTTGAGGAAGTCGTATTGAGTGATCAACGATTGAAGGCTAGGGGGGCAGAGAAACAAAAACTAGCGTTTTGAAGATTCTGCACGAAGATTTGGCTATGGTAAAAATTAACGCAGGATGAGACTCAAAATTGCTCAGCTCGATCCAAAAGGAACAACGTGTCGAATGTGATCGAAAGTTTCTTGAGCTGTACGAAGCCGATAACACAACCATTAACCAAATAGCGATTAGGGAGGAGTCAATGGTTCTATGCCACGATCCTGTGTTTAAACAAGAAACGATAGTGCGACATCTGAAAGGCAAACCCATCCCTGAGGTGGTGACAAAAAGCACAAAAAAGCTTTGAAGAAGACAACGCTAGAGTAACCGCAATGTATTATGACGATTTGCTACGCCAGTTCATCAACGAAAGCTGGGACGAGATAGGTTCTTGTATATTGATTATTTTATTGGAGGAACGTTAACTGGGCAACGCTATTTGGAGCTTCTTCACCTCGAATTGATTCTCGCTTTAGCTGTCGCCTTTCCCAATCAAGAGGACGGTGACCTACCAAATAACTTAATTTACTTCTGGTAAGACGGCGAATCTCCCACACTATGCAATCAATTTTCGAAGATTCTTAGGTGCGAGTTTCCGTAACAAATGGAACTGAAGGCGGAGAACTGTCGAACTGACATAACCCCGCGAGACTTTTCCTTGCGGGATTATTTAAAATCAAAGGTCTATTTGAACAGAGCGCACAATTTAAATGATTTGAAACAGCGGATACTTGATGAGATTCGTGTAATTTGCTCCGCAATGTTGGAAAATGTCCAAGAGGCGATAATTTCTCCGCTTCGTAACTCCGCTTTCGTAATTGTGATGGAGTAGATGAGTGACGGTTTACTTTAATAAGTATTTTAGTTCATTTTCTAACTCAATCAAGTTTTTTTTGATTTTCGTCTCTTTTATTTAATTTTTGCACTTGTTGTAATGGATCCAAAACTACTCGTAAAAAAAACTGGAAGATTTACTGAAAAGCTTCTATCCAAATCATAAAATCATAGACTTGTCGCCATTTCCGGTCAAACCAAAAGTGATACCACGTTAGTGTAAGTCAAAAAATAACCAACCAAAATTATAAACCAACGTCTCAAATATTTTTTATGAAAATTGCGAGAATTCCATCGTGAACATGGCGCATTCGTATTTCAAACAAACTGGATATCCTATTCTCCCTCTTGGTTTTTAATATTAATCAGCCATCGGCTAGGATGCGCGTAAGGAGACAATCTACTGCTCATTAAGGAATCAAAAGACACAAACCGGATGTTAGTGTCTACGTATGTGTATATACACACGTACACTAGATTATCAACGTATATTTCCTGTTTGTTTTTTCCTTTTCGTCCGTAACCGCACACTTACAGATTCTTATGATCGGACGCTAAAATAAAGGCCCAAAAATTACCGCTTTTGATAATTTGCCAACACCCACAATTGTTACTAAGTTTTCTTCCCATCTATCGAGTCATTGCAAATATAAATACGAGATGTGTTTGTTTTCCCAATGAGACTTAAGACGGGTGTTAATTCTAAACAAGTTTACGATCGCTATTACAATGGCATAGACCTGCCAGATACCCACGTTAAACTTAATGATGCGTAGAAATAAATAACAATTCATCGAAATAAAAAAAAGGTATCTTTCAAGTAACCAGAACCGATTTAAAAGAGCAGCGCAGATTCCTTCTGTCGTTTCTCTTTTTTTTAATGGGACGGGCTAATAAAAAAAAAAGGAAAAAATGATGACATACCCAACTGATCCGGAATTCACAAGGAACGGCAGCGGCGTCGGGCATTGGCTATGCGGCGAGCTGGCCAGCGAACTCCTCGTGCTCGATATTTGGCTGTGAGGGCATTGCGGCGGTCCTACGGCTATCGCGCCCGGTCCCCTCTTTCTCGACCAACAGAGCAGCGTGTTCCTCGTACCGTTCTCGATGGTCGCTGTAAAGGAAGAAAGGTCCCGATGTATTTTTAAGCAGTGCTTATTAATACAAATCGATGCTCTTTTAAGACATTTATTGCATATAGCTAATACAGGCTCCGTTAATCGTAGATCTACTCTATTGGTTCATCTCCCAGGAAAGCAGTTGTTTAACGTGCAAAGTGCGAAACCAAATATCGCTATTTGGTAAACCAAGATCGTCTTTATTTGGAAAAATTTCTACAAGAGGGGGTAAAAGTGTTTCCCCCAAAAAAATCCAGATATGGCTGCACCATAAGAGTTTCCTCATAGAAGAAAGGACCAACGATTCTATTGTCAAGCAGGCCCGCTACTGCGTGGATAACGTTTCGAACATTTGATTTAAAGCAAACAATGAATTCATTTCTTGAATAAAAAGCAAATCTTTAAATGACTTTTACTCGACAATTTTGTTATTGTGACGATGTCATTTAGGCAATTAAATGATCCATCGAAATAAAAAAAAACGGAAGTTGCAATTAAAAAAAAAAATTGTCGATTACTTGGAAACTAGAAATGGGTTAAACTTAAAACTGATGCAAAAATGTTTATTTTTTTTTTAAATAAAATTGACCGGCCCGAGCATTTCTTGCAAGAGCAAATTGCTTCAAATTAAATTAATTCGTTTCGTAATTTTTCCACGCACAGTATGCATGTGCTCTGGACATATCTAACACTATGGTTGGTCCACATAATTCCCTAAAGTTTTCTACTATTATCATTAATTAATCTTATTAATTCGGGAACCCCAGTTCTAGATACTTCTTAAGAAGTATTAAATTAAAAAACCTTATCCTAAAGAATTCTTGGAGAAATGGCCAATTTTGTTTTGCACCCATTTACTCCCAGAAAAAAATCAAAACATAACATAACATAACCACAAAACATAATAATGTTACGTAACATTTACTATTTATTATTTCATTAATTCCCATCTACATAACCTATGTTAGCGTCAAGATAAGAACCAAAGTAAGGAAATTTAAAAAAAAAATTCTTAATAACTTTGGTATTTCTGCAATTAGTTGGGTTATTGAAATTTTGTAAAAATATAACATTTTGTGTAAACGGTTTTAAAGCTATTTTTCGTGGTAATTTTTTGCCCGAAATTAAAAAAAAAAAAACTACAACTGGGTGCTTTAGTAAAGAAGAGTTAAATTGTTTTTTAAAAAATGTTTTGATGCTTTTTTTCTTACTATAACTGCTATAAGAGAGTAATGTTGCGATTACTGAATTTAGGCTTGACCTACCCACAACGTAACGTTTGACAATGTCTCCTCCATGCCACATAGAATGTAGATATAGGCGTTGGTGCGCCGTATACCTTTCGAAACCGCAAATAGGTAGAAAATGGGCGCGGTACGCGGACTCCTTTATCTTCGATCTAATGCAGCAAGACATCGAATAATGTAAATTTTTCGTAGGTAGACAGCCTTAGCTTGTTCAAACCTATTGTCTTGTTTAATAATATAGAAAGGAAAATGGGTTCTTAAACTACGTACACGTTCCTTTATCTTTCCAGTTAGTTTTTTTTCGCGTAAACGACACAACTGGCGTGCGGTATGTTTGCTAAATTTTGTTTAACTTTACTAAAATTTCGATTTAGATACGAACAATCTGGGACAAATTATTTATAATATGGAGATAATTATCCGACCTTGATTGCGTGTATTTACAGAATGCTATTGGCATTATTAATAACAGCTGTTACAGAAAATTATTTCATTGCAAGCATGGATTGCATAAGTTACCATTCTTTGACCTCTGCTACGTATGCGAATAATCATATTCATATCTCATTGTTTAAGTCGTTGAAAATAGAATATTCCCTTAGCACAGCGTGAACATAACGTTTCACTTTCCTTAATTAATTAAATATAGGCAAAATGGAATATTTGCTCTTGTATATGAGTGCCACTATTGCTTCGATATGCACCCCATTTGCAGAAAAATTAATAGCAATAATCGTATTGGTAATGTTAACTGCTTCAAAATAAAATGGTATTTTTTTGTGTCAAACGACAGATAAATTTGATATCCGGTGCTGATGGCACCTTCCTTCAAGCAATTTTAATTTAACAAAATTTTATTTTAGGATAAATTGAAAAGAATAAAGAAGAAATAGGTAAATAGTTGTAAAGATAACGGCTAACGAATCCTGGAATACCAATCCTTCTTTGCGGACTCCTTAACAGTCCAACCATTCGTAGATATGAAACCCGTGCGTGTTGCGATGCGATAGGGAAAGTTGTTAGTTCAGTTAGTTATCACCTTTGCATCACACAGGTGTTGAATAAATGTGGTGAATATTACAGCTACATTGTTTGATAATTACTTGGTCTATTGCGGGAAAAAGTTGGTCAGAGAAGGGAGCTGGATCCACGTTATTGGATTCAATTAACGGTTCCGGATAATCTGTGTCCGAGGTTTCGGATAGCGGATCGGGATCCGGATCCAAGTGTCGAAATATTTTTCCATGAGTAACATGTACTTCTTTACTGGATGTCACAATGAACATTTTCTATTAATAGAGGACTTTTAGAGATTTTTCCAAGTGATTCCCCGGATTATAAAAGCGCATTAATTTGTTTTTTTGTGTCGTGTTGAAGGTTAAAAATGAACGAAAGTTCTAATACTAAAAGATAAGTAAGATATTCTTTAAAAGATACAAAATGGCGTTAAACACAGAGATATTACTACTAAATACTAAATATACCGTTTCCATAACTTTGAAAAAAGAGAAGAGATTTTTTTCACGCCATACAAAAGTTTGATAAAGTCAACTTATGAATAAGTTGAAGACGGAGAACATTCCTTTAAGCGGCTCTATTCTTCAAGAAAAAGCCGGCGAAATGGGCAGTAAGATTGAGTTGAGATCTTTGAGACGTTGGATTGAAAGTTTTCAGAAGAGACATCGTATCGCCGTGGTTTGCTAGTGCTCGGGGTGACCTTTGCAAAAACTATTACAATAAAAAAGAAATTTTTTTTGCCGACGGGACCTGGCTTTTCTAGACTGCGATGTTGTAAACGAGAGGAAAATTGGGAAAAAATTAACTTTCTAAAGTGAATGAATTAATTTTATGGTCTGTAGGTTTGGGAGTGTCCCTAGATACTCTCTCAATACTTTATATCTTTTTTTTTGCGAGAATTAATTTGAAAATAGGAAAACTAACTTCAATAATGCCGACTTTCAATAAACTCAAAGGTTACGCGCACTTTTAAATGACCAAAAATTAATTTACACATCGTATTTAATGTGAATGTAGATACAGATCCCAAGTAAAACATTAAAATTCCTATTGGAAAACTATGTTAATGGGAAGATGACTAAAGTGAGAATTACTGTTTTGGTAGCCACCAACATATCTGGAGCGGCTGTTTATTATCAGCAAAATCCGCCAATCGTAGGTAATTTGAAAACAAGGCATTACCGGTCAAATTGAGATCAAACAAACTGCAAATAAGAAACAATCTTGTTGTTTCTTGTTTGCAGAATGTCAACGGGATGCACAGTTCAAAAAGAAAAATAAAAAAATTGATAGTTGATAAAATTAAATTACAGCATAAACATTCAAGATTTTTGCAAACGAAAAAAATGAATTTGATTCAGATGTTGAATCGCTATTAAATAAAGTGTTATGGTTGATATTCTTTCAATCCAAGTAAATTACAAAAACTCCAAAAAAGTTTGGAATCGTTCTCGTCACATTCAAAGCAATATAAGTACATTAGTCCTTCTAGCAGGCAAAATATCTGAATGTCTCATGTAGTTTGTGTTTTGTTTATTTTTTTTTTTTATAACAACTTAGAAATATGTTTCTTTTGTTTAAGTTTGTTTAAGGCGAAAAGAACGAAGTTTGTAAAATAAAGTAATCAAAGACTTGGTTTTCATTTAAATCTTGATCCATCTTGCCAAAAAACATTTTGAAATGAACTATTTTGGTGCAGTATCCTGTAGCAATACGCCGCAGCCTAGAGCACCACATTTATTACCATTGTGACATTCCCATTATACATCGCTATTATTTAAAGCATTAACTTCTTGGTCGTTAATCCAACAGTAGTACAATTAAGAATTGATTGTAACAGCGCCGAATGGTACCGCGAAGGCATCTAAAGTTAAGTTGCAGTTAGTCACGGCATTTTACGACAGGCAATATCTAGCATCTTTTACTTGTTTACATTGCTATTTCCTCTAATTTGAACATTAAATCTCAAAAATAAATACTCCGTTTGCCGCGTACTCTCGAAAAAAAAAAAATTGGAAACTAACTATTAATTATTGTTGTTTTTATCGTGTAAAGCGAAAGCCTTTAGTAACGATTTAATTAGAAATTTAAAAAAAGAAAACGCAATACGACACAATCTGATAAAAAAAAAATCAATGGCAAAATATTCCATCCTACAAGTAATTACGGACTAACAGCGTCGTGGTATTGAAAGATTGTTATCGAACACTACAGCACTACTCCTCAGAATTAAAGAAAATATAAAGAAAACGAAACCATATCGACACGTGCCAACAATTACGAGCACTTTCCAGTTATTACCATAGAACATCGTTAGGTCATTTAAAACGTAGTTGGTCTTGACATTCACCTACCTATCGTTTTCGAGCTCGTTACCGGACTCAGAGGGTAGAAGTCTCCGTGCAGCGGACAATGGAATCCGACGGTCTGCTCCCGTTTTCTCGCCCGCCGCGTTAGCATGCACAAACCAACCCCGGCGGCCGTCATCAAGAATCCTACCACTATACAGGCCGGACCTAGTATTCGCGAATTTCCCGTGAACGCAATCCTGGCAGCGTAGTGGTCCGGTTCTTCGTCTTCGCCGGGTCCTCGGTACGAAGCGGCTGAAATCAAGGATGATATCATCGCAGGAATTTAAAACTAAATTGGGAAGTGAAAGGAATTCAAAATAAACAACTTTTGTATATTTCGAGCGATAAGCAAGCTGGGAAAGCAGCACACGCGTTTTGTTTCTATTGCATATTGTTTTGTTTCAATCGCCGCTGCCTACGTCGATTATACAGGGTGAATTAAAGAGGCAGCTATGAAGTTAAATAAAATCACAGATTATTTAGATACGATCAATGTTGTTAGTGATGTTCACAACAAAAACAAAAAGCGGCTTTTATTTACGTGCTTATTGCAGTATTTCGCGTTTTCAACAGGGGCTTATTTCTTGTGAGCATTTTGGCAAATACCTTCTCTACTTTTAGAGATTAAATCAAGATCATGCGGAAAAGTGCGAGGCAACAACCAGGAAATATAAGAAATCCGAAGTCAATTATATTTCTTTTGGTGTAGAGGGTGAAAATTGTCGATAATTTGGATAATGTTTTAAAAGAAGTAGGCAAAACAAATTTCGTAAATTACAAATTTATATTTAACCAAGTAAGGCTTTTAAAGGTCTTAAATACCGACCGGTATGATAAATACCTGTGTTACGGAAAACAATTGCTTTGCATCTAGTCAATTGGCTAAATGTAACAGATTACGTCGAGAAATTAATTAATTATTCCACGTAATCTGTGTTCCAACTATTTTAAGCCAATCAAATAATAGGATTTGTCGAATTCGGCAAAGAAATCACAGGAAACCAACTCTGGCGAATTGGGTGGATAGAGCACCAATTCGTACCATGATTGGGCTAATTTTGCTATCGTAATTGCCGACGAATAGGCCGGGGTGTTGTGATGGTTAATTTTTTTTTCTCTTTAGCTCACGTCGAATCCGTGATTTTTTCGCCGTTTTTGATGCACGTTAGCTATTAATAATTTTTGCCGGCTAACCCTTGGCTTCCGGCTGTAATGATGTATCCATGATTCATCTACAGTCGCATACTACGCCTACGACTAAGCCGCTCCTCGTCAAAGACGGACTCGATCACCTTTAATTTCATTAAACGAGCATCTGATAATAATCAGCGAAGATACATGACGCCACTAACACGGCGGTTTTACTTCGAGATCGTAAAATTTGAACCGCAAAGGGCAGAGAATTTCGCATCTGCATAATCTGCGGTAAGGTAACGAGCGAGACTAAAGAATTCACTCTGTATACGTGGAGCGGTATTGTCAAATATTTAACGGTGTTTTTAAGATAATATCAGGAGCAAGGTCGACTACTTAAAAAGAGAAGCAAACCAAATAAATGTAATAATAAATAATAAGACAATTAAAGAACGCAAGAAAAGGATAGATTTAACCATAATGGTACGAAAGCTATTTGTTAATTTTGAGAACTTGTTTAAATACAATACCCTAGAAAAGCACATTTTCCAAAGAAATTAAGAAAAATCCCCGCATAATAAGAATTACGTAGCCATATACAATCAATGTCCATAAATTCATTTAATAAGTTAGACATTGCATGTGATTTCGCGCGAATAAGGCGAGAAAGTTTAGCAAAGCCAACCTTGACAAAACCATTGCATTGTATGGCGAATACTTTTTCTCCATATTGTTTTGTAAGTTAATGCTTAAAGTGAAAGTCCCGATTGCAGGCGCTATATATCACTCGATATTAGAAAGCCAATATGTATATGTGGATGATGTTTACGATCGGTCTTTCGTATGTGTAGATTTTCACACAACTAAATAAATGGGAGAAATTAGAAATTCGAAACAAACTAAATCAATTTAATCGTTCCCATACGTTGAGGGATGTTCAACCCGCGGTCCAAAATAATTATTATCTTAACGAACATAGCTCCCCAGATTGATGATTTAGGAATTACAGAGGATTTACCTTTTTTGTATCATATGTTCGCGTACCTCTTCTTTCGTTCGCGAAAACTTGTATTTTATCAATGCTGAATGCACAGTTTTACGGGTTTAAAATTGAATTAATCGAGATATGGTCGCAATAACTTGTTGCTCTCTCATTCTAATCGCCTTTCAACCCGTATTCTCGTAAGAACGCATGATTAACAAGAGATCAAAGTTGGCGTCCACCGCTGAGCCAGAAGAGGCGGTTTTAGAACGGAGTTTACGAAAATACCAGCCGAAATAGGAATTAGCGTTCCTCTTTGGAGAATCCTTCACGAGCGGCTTTACCCCTACCATGCACAACGATTAATGCCCTAAATCCACCTGGTCATTAAGCGCGTTTGGTCTTTTGTCGCCGGTTTCTACGCAATGATGCTAAGAACCCCAATTTTGTTGCTAATACTCTTATTATTAAGGAGGCCGGGTCCACAGGAGAGTTTTTAGTTGCCATAATACGGAATCCAGACATCATGTACGTTTTTCGTTCAACATTTGGACGTATTTTCCGTCCGGTTATTTTATCAAATCGATTTATCGGTGCTGCTTGCTTAAACTTTCCGAGGAACACAAAAGTGGATGGTCTCTTATTTTGCGTGACCCAAAACTTCTTCTTTCAATGTGGTCCATAGGAGCTCAGAAGTTGGACATCCTTTGCTTAAACGGTAACGATAGCAAGGACATCGGCACAGTTAGCTAAAGCTGGCACGTCATTTTTGTTTTCGATCGCTGCTAATCATTTCGAAGTAGGGCATCGCGAATAACAAAAGAAAAGTGACCGCGATAAATAAAGGTCTATAATAATAGTCCAATCTACAACCGATATTAATATCCGCTAACCTTAAAAACACCGTGTTAAAGCGCGACTCTCGAAAAACAAAGGAAAAAAAACAAACAATATACACGTAATAAACGCGAACAATTTGCTGTGAGAAAAAAAAAACGTTTTTTTTTTCCCCGTTATTATAGATTATTTAAACAAACTTATTTCCCTCCCGTAAAACTCTTTTAACAAACAATTCTTACAATGAAGACAGCCATGGGCCGTACGTAACTCAAGTTGATAAATTTTCAAAAACGTATTGGGGCATCTTTCTACCAACCTGTCAAGACGCATCCCACCAGTAGGAATAGGAACCCGAAGATCGGCAAGATAATCTGGCAATTGGCGGCGACCACAACGCCCGCCACCATCAGACCGCCTTCGATTTTCTCCACGCGTAGCCTGCTGATCGGCGCTGGGCAACGTAGCCTCTTGTGCGGATGACCGTCGTTGGTGTTATTGGCGGTGGCGGTGCCGTCGTTATTGTTGGTCGTGGTGGCGGCGCTGCTGCTTCGGCTGCTGCTGTTGCTCCCCGTGTTCTTCAGGTTCTTGCGGGCCACTTCGCATCGGCTATCCTCCACCAGGTTACCGCCGCTGTCCGAGCATTCGACTCCTATCGCCACGGTGGTAGATTCGCTATGGTCGTGATGGTGAAGGTGGTGGTGATGCGAGAGTGGCTCCGATGACGAGTTCTTGGGCCTGAAACAAGCGGGAGGGTTTCAAGGAAACTGACGCGATGAAAAATTTACGTGTTACATCTTTCTCGTTAAACAGAGGTGTCCAGCTAGCGCGTAGACGGAAGATGATTCTCTTCCTGAACAATTTAGAGAAAAAAAAATTCAAATAAAATTCAATTGGGGATAAATGCTGCACAGCATGAAATCATATTTAAGTAAGGTGTTCAGTTAACGTTGCGCGCGATACAAGTTTGGTTTTTTAAATGGAGCCTCCTGTACTTTATTACGATTTTAGATAGGTCTCTTCAATTTATGACCGTCATCAGTGTTACGTGGTGATTAACATTTTATTCGATTCGATTGAGTATTGAGGTTTTTGAAGAGGTATCGAAGATTACAAGACGGCCGTCGAAGCGGTTGCAAAATTTGATTCATATTGTTTCAATTTTTTTTTTAATAGAACATTCTATTTATACACATTTGCTTGCTTCAAGGATACTGTTACATTGTCCTGTAACGGTATTAGATTACTTCACATAAGTATTTCATATACTCGATTCGAGTAAGCATTGTTTCTGTTTAAGGATATGTATCTTGAGTCTAAGCTAAGTCTTGTTCGAATATAAACAGCTTCAAAATAATGATACGTAAGTTAGAGCTGAAGAATACATTTTTATGCGTGTAGATAACGGTCAAAATCTCCAGGCACACGAGTCGCCTGCATGTGTAGAAGTAACCCAATTATACAGTTTGCACGCTGGTAGTTCCGTGCAAATTTTCGCAGAGTTCACCAACCTCCAGCAAACTATGTCAGACACATCTCAATCTAAATATAAAGACAATCAATACCGACAAAAACTAGAATAGATTTATTACTCATTATTTCTGGAATGAAACAGATCAAACCACGCATTTTGTTTTCCGCATCCAACATTTATTTTAATAAAACTCGTATTATTTCGACGAAATATCTTGGTCGTTGTACGTATTTACTCACAACCAAATATTTATGAGCGGTCCGATATATTTTTAGCCTATATCCAAATACATGCGCGCTTTTCTTTTTATTTTAATCTAGCAAACTCTACGGTCGATGTGTTCCTTTACTGACGCATCTCCCTTAACGACTTTGCTCTTTGCCTCCGTTAATGTTTGCGGCACGCTGAAATCTCAACACGTTGAAAACAACTTGAAACGCGAGAACGTTGGTGCATTTCGGAAAATTAGCGCTTTCCCAAAAATCAAATAAGCGGACCCGGATATTGTTACTATCTTGGTTATTTTATTTCCGATTAAGTGTTACTGTAAAAGCAACTTTATCCTAAATCCAACTATAATTTTTATTAGGGCAGCTACATATTTTTCTTATATTAAATAGACGTGTTGTAATTCTTACTATAAATTGTTGTTATTTTAAGCATACGAGGGTTGCTGTTCTCAATTTTTTTCTCTGTGTAGAAGAGGATCATAAGTTTCACTTCCTTCTTTGATATTATTCTTACGAAAAGATGATTCTATTAATACATTGAAAGAAACAGCCAAATCTGGTGTTTAAAACCGGCTGAGGTTATCGATTTCCACTTTTTACCAAAAGATGTGTCCAAGAAATGTTAAATCAAAACCCATTCATGAAAAAAATTGGAGCAAAATGGGTTTTGCGTGCATGCAATGGACAATCTTCGTTTTGTTGGTTGCGCTGAAATAGTGTAAAATACAGAAGTAGCAACAGAAAAAAAATATCCTTTATTAATGTAATAAAGAATGAAACGTTTATACTCTAGATATTATGAAGCTAAAGTAAACGTAAACAAAAGATTATAAACGTTTCCCAAGAGTTTACACTAAGCTTATTTCTTCAGCGTCGTTATAAATATTTAAAATGTTAATCTTAGCTTCGTTGCCACTACCATTTGCGTTGTTGTCAGTTCTTTTTGTTTCATCTAATATACGAGCCAGCCACTTTAATTCTGAATCGTCCACCTCCTAGTTTCCTCCTGACAATAATTAATAGCCTTCTAATGCTAACTAACGTTTTTTCTTAATTTAGCAACCTAGTGGAGGAAATTGTTCCAAACCTCTCCTCTGCAATGATTCAACCATTTTATGGCAATAGTTCAGTGTAGGCTTTCACGACCGTAATCCTTAGTAGAAATGTCTTTCGGGTGATGTCGTGTAGTTAAAATTTTACTTGACGTTTCGCTGACCATGCTGTCAGCTTCTTCAGAAGATTTCTAAAGACTGTCGTTAGACACGCATCACTCGAAAGACATTTCTACCATTTTATGGCAAGTTGCACCGACGCGAATTGAAATTTAACAGTCTTTCTACTTAATTGATTGTGATTGTCGCATTCCACGTGTCCCTTTAACTTAAAACTAAATTTCATTTCGTGCAACTGGCTATGAATACTTATAAAAATGTTGTGATTAAGTTTTGCTAGAGTATGTGTCTCTTCCAACAGGAAAGTAGAGGCTATAAGAAATTACTACCACGAGGACTATCAATTCACCACTTTTTTTATAAGCAATATTAACGCTTTCTAAAATGAAACATCGCGATTCCATGTGTTTTAACACCAAAAAAAAGAAAAGGATCGTGACCGGGGAATACGGAAAAATATTGAAAAATATTGAAAAAATGTTAGGATTGACTTCAAATTTTTACGTGTGTGACCTTGACGTTTAAAGTCCACGTAAGCACGCGTTAATCGCGCTAGAAAGATCTTTGTTATAAACACGCTAACTTTTTGAGGGAAAGAAATTGATATTCTAGACGAAACAAGTTAGAGTCGTACATTTCCATTACAGAAATTGTCGGCGCACAATTTTTCCAAGTAAATAGAAAATAGAGAGGTTATTTTTTTCCAAACTAATTTCGATAATGAAGCACTTACGTAGATTGCAAGTGTAACTTTATTAAATCATTAATACGTACACATCAGCGATGTAAATGAAAAAGCTCTTTTCGAATTCTCCAATTATTACAAAAGTACTACGGTTCAACATAATTAATTGTTATAGCAACTACGGCAAGCTAATCGATCCATTATTTATTACATTTATCCTACATTAAATAAAATTAAATAAAAAATAAAATTAATTTCAACACTACAACTACAAGTCTGTCGCACGATCAACTAATCCCTATTACCTATTATTAATCCCAAATATGTTGAAAAAAAAAATTCACGTAAAAATCTCGATATATTCAACTTTTTCTTATATACTTGCATAGGCGGAATGGAGAGTTTCCAATTTTCAAAAATTCATTTAACCCACTCGGAGAGTTTCTCCGTAGAAAAAAAAATTGCGTAGTACGTATCTATATGTGATCTTCATTTTTCCAAAGACCCCTAATTTTTTGAATTTTCGGATTCGAGATCGTCCCCCGTTAATATAGAAAGGGCATTTTAGCATTGACCGGCGTATCTCTAATCGGCGTTTATTAAAAGTCTTCGGAATAGAAGCAGTATTCGGAACGAACTTTATGGAGTTTAATGTTGGCGCTAAATCACTTCCAAGGTGCTCTGTTTTTTATAATGAAGCCGTATAATGCTATCTATAGATCCTCTTCGATGAGGCTTCAACCTTAACTGATTCATTTAGCAGCATAATTTTCTTTCAAATGCGTGCGTATGTACGTATCTGAGAAATCGCTAGAATTAGAAGAAGATATAAAGCTATTATATTAGATTTCGGATTGACGCAAGTAGTTTAAAATTTATTATGAGTTTTAATGTAATGGTCTCACGTATCGAACTCTTATTATTGGAGATATCCCTCATTCTACCTAATAATAACTAGCAGTTTTTATTAACAAATTTCGCCCACAATTGGACACACTTGAGACAGGCGAGACCACTATCAATCTGATCAAACAATAAAGAAGATAAAATCGAATATTACTTCATATATTGCTTCAAAGCAAATCTGAAGAAGGCTGGATGCATGCAGTGCTGCGTGTATAGTTCAGAGATATAGATGTTGAGCAGTTTCAATGCGTTCCCAGCGTTACACGTCGGCCCATGAAAGACTTGAAAATTTTCAACCATGTTGACCATGGAAAAAGATCAAATACTGAGCCATCATTAAATTCTTGGGGCGATACGCGTACACAAATTAAAGCCAATATGGACACAATTACAACCATCACCGATAACATTGGAAAAATTTACCAGGTGGTGCTGCAGGAAGGTTGAAAACGTCAAAGGGTGTTTCAAAAGGAGGTTGTGTTCGTCATATATTGACTAAAGAATTGGATATAGAAAAGTTAACCGCGCTTGGTCACTCAGGACCAAAAACACAGCCAGCAATACTGTTAATATTAGAATATTTCAGGGATCGATGTTCTGGAATGGCCTGCCCTTTCCCCAGACATGAATATTATAGAAAATTTATGGGGCTGGATGATGAGACAAGTTTACAGCGAAGGAAGACAGTTTAATACTAGAGAAGAATTAATGTTAGCCATAAGAACCACTTGGGAAGCAATTCCAGTTGTAGTGTGTGTTTCAACGAAATGGCGTCTCTTGGGCGAAATCTCGGGCATTGTAAATGCATACACTGTACAGATAATAATAATAATATCACCCATAAGAACGTTACTAGTTACATCGTTGTATCCGAAACGGAATGCCTAGACCGGTCTAAATATATAATTTTCGTATTTTTTAGAATCCCCGCCGCCGAAACGCCTTAAGCGCCTTTTTTAGCACGTACACGTTATAAATGGATGTCGGAGAGATGATTTAGAGTTATAAACGCAATAATGTTAATGGCTGCTAATACAGACGGGATTTATGTGATGACGTTGAAAACGATCCACAAATAATCGTCTGAATTTCATTCTTTTTCTAATATACAGAAAATAACGCACTTTATACCCCTAAAAGCGAAAACGGTGCCACGTAAGAAACGACGCATTTTTCTTTTCGCCAGCAACGCTAAAAAGGGAGCCGGACTATGCGATTTGAATTTTCCGAGCGTCGTATGACGAACTTCCGAATAGCAAAAGGTATTGGCGCATGCTAATACGTGTAAGCATGTACGTTATGTATATATGCAAAATTTAGCTCGTTTTTAGCAACCATCCAGGCGTCCGTCTCGTCTTTGGCAATCGGAATAAAAAGCGCGTCCGTCTAAATAGCAAAAAAATAGGAGCATGTCTAAAAAAGGGTATTGCTTAGAAAAAAAAACAAGTTCAAAGTTTAGCACAAGAAAGCACAAAAAAAATTGAACTTTCGACAACGTTATTGCAGATGCAGATGTATAGGTTGCCATTCATCTCATCCTATTGGGGAGGCCAAGGAATAAACAATATACCAAGTAATTCGTTAAAGGTGGCGACTACCTATACCTCGGTAATCGCTTTTAAGCTCTTTGAAAAATATTTTCGAGATTCTGAAATGGCTGTAAGATGGCGTAATTTGCCATTTGATATTTTTTTTATTTCCTATTATTAAGGAACGCGCGAAAGAAGCCATTGATAATTATCTATAAGCTTAGTTAATGACAGCCAGCAATTGCGCCTATTTTAAAACGACGAGGGAAGAATATCGATAGTGTTACAGCACCCCTGGTATATTGTATAAAATTATTGTTCCGGGTTTTAACCGTGTCGTAGGTAATCGAAAACTCGACGTTTCGCGCACAACCATACGCAGCTTCTTCAGAAGAAGGGAAAGTCGTGGGCCACAGGTAGCACGGCAGCTCAACGTGTAAATCACGCCAGAGTCTACTTGTACAATTAGAGTTGGCTTTTGTCCAATTTACCTTTTCATGCACGAGAACCCGTTAAAAGCGTATTTAACCATTAGACCCGTACGTGATGGTGACAAGTTCCAATTTAATTAACACGTTCATAATACAATCTATTGCTGTAGAGAGATTAAATTAAATTTATTCGGATCACAAGATTTATTATGCAAGTGTACATTGTTAATCTGCATCTACTTGCACAGTAAATGAAAAAATGCGTTCAACTGAACTTAGACGGTAGATGAAAATTATCACTCAAGGTGAAAAGTCCATCGGTAGATAATACACTCTATCTTTATAAATTTCTTTCTTTCCAGTATATAGGTTGGAATTCAATTCTTACGCGGAAGTTTATTAAATTATCAATTCGAAATTCTTATAGGCCGTTTTCATGTTTACGTATACATTCTTTTCAACTTTAGCATCAAAGCAAGTTGAC
Source organism: Marronus borbonicus (assembly GCA_902655005.2). NCBI lineage: Eukaryota > Metazoa > Arthropoda > Insecta > Coleoptera > Scarabaeidae > Marronus > Marronus borbonicus. The sequence continues at coordinate 614,919 of LR737401.1, forward strand.
AGAAAAATGTAAACATCGCTTACACTTAAACGAGAAGCTTATTGTGCAACGGAGGCCAATGTTTAGAGAAAAAAATTCGCTACCGTAAATTGTTTATCTAGCATGTATCGCTAGTTTAGGTTTCGTTCTAAACGTTGACCTGTTTTTCTTTTCTTCTCTTTTAAATCGATTAGCGATAAGATTCGTTTGGAACGCTTAACAATATTATTCAATTACTAGAGTAAATACAACAGATTATCGAGTTACTTGCCATATTTTTAGACGTCTTTCTAACAGGTTTGATTTTAGAAAGATAGCTTGGAATTTTTCGGGATTTCAAGTACGTACACTGCCGTTCAGAGAAGTTCGGTCGGTTGGTAAAAAAACATGAAAAGATTACAGAAACAAACGAAACTAAAAACAAAATGCAATTTTATTGTATGTACAGGTAAAAAAGACAAAAATAAATAAATAAAAAGTTATTCTGGCCTAATATAACATACTGAACGTTATATTTTTTTTTTCATCGAAAAAACCTCCTTTGCTGTTAATCACCGCTCGAACTATTCTAGGCATTCTTTCGATAAGTTTTGTTAAAACGGATTGTGGAATATTAATCCATTCATATTGCAGAATATTCCGTAAATGTTCTTGTGAAGTTGGGCATATTTTTCGGATCCTCCTGTCCAGTTCATCCCACAACAACTCTATAGGGTTCAAATCTGGGCTTTGTGGGGGCCACGTCATTACTTTCAGGGTGTGCTGTTCTTCTTGCTCCTTTAGATAGTTTTCTTCCACACTAACGCAGTGTGTTTTGGGTCGTTGTCATGCATGAATGTAAAGTTACGGCCTATTATACGCAATCCTGATGGCGCTGCATGATTCTGGAGTATTGCAAAATAATTTTCCTTCCTCATTACACCCTGCACTCTGCATAAATCTCCCGCCCCAGCAAAGGAGAAACAGCCCCACACTAACACGGAACTACGCCCTTGCTTCACTGTTGGCACAATGCAGTTCAGGATCACTTTTCGGTTTTAGATCTTCGAACATAAACTCGTCGATTTTGCCCAAAAACCTCAAACTTTGACTCGCCACTCCAAAGCACGTGTTTCCAATCATCTAACGACCAATCTAGATGAGAACGGGCCCACTGTAGCCGTTTTGCTCTGTTGCCCCGACGTAATAAGGGTTTTCGAATGGCAATGCGTCCATGAAGGTCCGCTTGTTGAAGTCGACGTTTTACCGTACTCGCCGAAACTTGTTCTTCACGGCCGCGATTGACTTCGGCTGCTATTTGTGGCGCTGTTAATTTTCTATTGCGTTTGCTTAATAATACAATTCTCAAATCTTCAGCCTTTGTTGTTTTCCTATATGATCCGGGACGAACACGATTTTCTATAGTTCCAGTTGTCCGATATCGCTTTATGATGTCATTTACTGTTGAACTTCTCATATTTATTTTTTCAGCAATTTGTCGCCCCGAAATCCTTCTTCGAACAGCGTAATAATGCGTGAACGTTTTTCTACACCGGTAGGCTTGCTACGTGCCATTTTGAAGGAAATTTTCTTAAAACTTTCGCGCAAAAACGGCAGATGCACACCAACACACGTTCAACAATAAAATGAAGCAAAGTTATATCTTTACGCCCGTGATAAATAAACAAGAATGATACTGCGGTATTTATCCTAAATGTATTGTTCGTTAATAATCCCCAAACGAGCCGTTTCAAACGATCGGTACTTCCGAGAAATTCTTGGAATGATAATAAAAGGGACTTTATTGTGGTCGCCGCAATATTTCTACTTTACATAATAATTTATGGCTTTAATCCCTTAGAAAAGAGTGTATGCTTAATATTTTTCTAATTTTATGTATTAATAATTGTATACAGTGTGATATAATAGATTTTTATTGTACGACCGAACTTCACTGAACGGCAGTGTACGTACAGCTTTGGCCGTTTGTATTAGACACTAAGATCTTAGCAACGAACAAATTTCCAGGTATGCGGATTAAAACCATATTTACGTACGCAAATGCGTCCACGTGACGAAATGAGCTTCTACTTCAACTATTCTTGATTTCATAAGCGTTAGTATTTCTTAAAAATAATGTTATTGGCTTGAGTGTGGCTGTTTTAATTAATGTGCTAAAAACGCGGTAATTTTCGGTCACTGAAACAAGTCAAATAACTTTGTTGAAATCGCTTGGATCATCTTAAATGGCAATAGCAAAAAAAATTAAAATGTGTTGGGCTGTACAACATACGTTATAACATTTTTATGAGACTAGTTCGTACACAAAACCATTACTACAGTAAAGAGATGATAGGTACATGGAAAGAACAGCATTACAAGATCGAAAGTTATCTATGATGCTGGCATAGCCACTTTATAAGCTCAACAGCGAACCAGTTGGATATTTTGTTGCTAATTTGTTATCTAAGGACTCATTTTGTTGCTCCAGCCACTTCCGAAAAAACGGTAGCCGTAGCCACTCGCTCTAACTTTTAACTCACTACAGATATCATCACGAACTAAACGGCTTATTTTGTTGCTAATTTGTTACCCATTAACCGATTTTGATGCTGCAACCGTCTCCGAGAGAAGATGGCTGAGCTAGCATATTAAGCCAGGGCAGTCACTCGCTGTAACTTTTGACTCACTGTACATATCAACACCATATTTTGTTATAATAACGTAGGCTTCCGCGGCCACAGTAAACGTGTTCCGAATTGGGAACGTGTCGGTAATCGAAAGCTCGACGTTTCGCCCACAACCATATGAGACTTCTTCACAATATGCCACAGTTAGCACGGTAGCTCGTCATCGTTTCTTGGAAACGATTGCAGCAACAACATTAATTCTTGGGTAACAAATTAGCAGCAAAATATGGTCCTGTTGATATCTGCAGTAACTCACAAGTTACAGCGAGTGGCTAACATAGTCACTGTTTTCTCAGAAACGACAGGAGCAAAAAAAAGCAATTCTTGAGTAACTGGTGTGCTGATGGGGTTACGTCAGCGTGGGTTGCAATTTCAACGAGAACTGTAAGAAGACGCCTTCACTAACACAGGATCACAAAAAAAGCCTCTCCAATTAGAAAAACACTGAGCACATTATTTGTCCATTAAAAATTGCCCAAGTTATATGGTCAGACGAATCTAAAGAGATAGAGCTAAGTTTGAATACGTTTCACTTGACAACGACAGAGAATTACATCTACGTTTTTCGATCTGTGGAAGGAAATAAGATATGCGGTGTTTTTTATGGTTTTCGGGCGAGCTGGTATGCAGTACGTACGGCGCAGGGCAGGAAAAGCATTTCACCCCACCAACACGACGGTAGAAGTGTGATGATTTAGGGCTGTATGTCAGTATCTGAGGTCGGAAAAGTTTATTTATGCGAAGCTCGTAGGAATACCGTTATCTATACAACGATACTAAAAAACGAACCGTCTATCTGAAAATAAAGGCCTCGATTTCTACTTTCAAGAGGACAATGCGCCTTGCCACCCTTTCAAGTAGCCATTGCGCGGTTTCGCAGAAGATACGATTTTTAGAGTGACCTGCACAGTCCGCGGATCTATCACCTTAACTGGTGACATCGTTAATCACAAGTGCGAAAAGAAAATTCTTATTTTGACAATGCCTAATTGCACCGAAGCCGTTATTAAAGCACATAGTGGTGCCACAAAATATAAAAATATATTAATACCTATGTACAAGCTGTTTTATTTAAACCGTTGTACTTTTACGCACATAGGGGTGCCAAATTTCCTTGATACATATTTTGGTTTATCATAGAAAATCTACATACCTAAATTGATTTATGTTTTCAATACCGTGAATAAGGGATGGTAGCTGATGGGAGTTTCCGAAAGCTGAAAACGGGGGATTTCCCAAAAATCAATATGCGATGTATCTGAGGTGCGAAAAATTCATATTGGAAAAAAACTTATTTCGCGCGTTTCGATTATCAGTCTCAATCGCGATCAGTCTTTAATAGGAGTAAGGATAGTCATTTATTTAAAAAAATATCTTCAATAAATCAGCATAAGATATAAAGCTTCTTATCTGAAATAAAATATGTTTCGAAATACCAACATTAAACAATCCTTAAAATTGTATTTTCCGAGTTTTCCAATATCGATCGATGCAGTCTCCGGTGAGACGCTCTGTATAGAGTTCGATTTACCTTCGACCCCAGTTTGTACTCAAATTGAACATGACAAAGACCAAAAAATGTTGGCACGAGAGGCTTAATTTCTTGTACATAAAACTGATATCAACATTTATCGTTGAACTCCACCATATTAATCACAGTCATGGTCTAGTATTAGATTACATAAATCCAAACTTTTTATTGGAAAATCGAATGGAAACCAGCGAATTTAAGAATAGCGAGTAAAGGTTTTTCGAAAAAATATATTCTATAATCAAAAAATCACAAAAGAAAAGATTTGGTTCTAACGAAGTGATTTTGAACAGGCGAGTTGTTTAGGCGGGTTCTTAAATCTATTAATGATTTTCAATTGATGATCTCTTGACGTAAATAAAGGGAATAAGGGAGATCTTTCTTGTCATGTTTTAGTCCTCCTTAAAATACGACGTCATTAATTGGGATAAGGACAATCGCATTTCTCGAGGTTTCGTCTTGCGAAAAGATATCGTTAGAACCAATTTCAGTTTTGTCTTCAGACAATCCCGCAAAGAAGTCGAAATAAAAATAATTGAATTTACCATATTTAAAGCTTCCTTGCTACAAAAGAAAAAAAAATCTTTATTTTCGATATTGTAAAAACGCTGGAGCTATAACTATTATTAGTTATTTAATTATCATTGGTGTAGCTGGTACCAAAAATGAGTTTCAACAAACTGAATATCTTTCACCCTTCTCCCACCCACTTACATATTTTGCGAACCCATTCAAGATCTAGACACCCTGTTTCAAACATTACCAACATGTAAAAATAAAATTACTTGTTACAATAACAATCGCATCTAATGTGACTTTCCCTGACCAAATGCATTTGGCAGGATTAAAAAAAAAAACGATGAGTAATTCGAATTTAATATAGACTTCAGATTTAAAATAAAAATGTCGGCATTCAATTTAAAACAAGAAAGTCGATAGCCCCTTCCAATACAACGGAGCGTTTCCGGAAGATGAAAACATTTTTGGGCGATTCTTTGGATGCGGTTTTGCGATAAAATTTTTCATCGCATTGCTCTAGCTGCAATCGCTCGCCAGAAAAAGATAGTGGGCGAGTGGTCTGGAACATCCTGTATATATATGGTTGTTTCCATTACTGATATTTATTATCATTCGATATTATTGTTATCAGAAACATGTTTGAACAACAAAAGCATTCTTGTAGACAACAACTTATTTTAAACAAATTACCATACGACTAGGCCGACAGCTTTCAGATAAGGCACGTTTAGATTAAATTATAACGTACATTAATCATTCTTGTTTAGAGGAATGAAGAAAAACACGTGTAATTATATACAAGTGTTTACTTTTACCAAATAGCTAATCTAAATCGCAATAAAGGAGTTGGTTGCCGTAGTAGTATTTCCACAATTGCGAGAAGGAAAGAAAGTTGAGGCTGCGATAGTCGAGTTTTAAACAAACTTTATATTTCGTACCAATTTTGTTTAGCGTTCTGCTCTGATTCTAAGCTATGAAAAGTAACTTTCGTCTTGGGGTACTTCGGCCTAAATGTCATCTCCGACGTTTTCGATCTTCAGGGACCACTTTTGAACCGACTCCCTTTAACGGAGCACAGGGTCTACTTTAACAACTTTGTATCGAATAAATAAATCACTTATACCGCTTAAATTCTATCGTACAATTGCGTATACGAGTAACTTAATCTTAAACGAAAAACGCAAACACTATCTTTATTTCACCTAGACTCTAAACGACGAGACAAAAAAAAAAGATATCGCGACGTCCAAATCGTACTGAACACAAGCGAGAACTGCGGGCGATCGACTGGCTAATACCCGTAACTCCACAAACTCCAGCCTACGCGATAAAACTGACTGAATCGGCCGGAAAGTAGTGCTAACAAGCGAACACAGTGCGTCTCTGTTTCTGTATATTTTCTCTTGCGGTCGGTACACTTACCTATACATATGTTATGTATATACGTACAGGGGTCGTTTCATAAGTGAAGCAAACGCTAAAGTATTAATTAATTAAAATGAAAGATATCACACAGTCGCCATTGTTAGTGAGGCACTTCTCATACCGTGAGACGGTACCGCTGTTGTACTTACCTACACCTTCAGTGAGTACTTCATAATTTTCCAAGTGAGAAATAACAATCAAGAGCTGCGACTGTCTTTTGCGGATAACTGAGAAAAGTTGCGAAAACCTGCTCAGATTTAAGACATTTGGATTTTCATCGGTTCCGTTTATCCGGTATTCGCAGAATTCCGTTCGGGGAAAATTTTCACCCTCTGGAAATTGCTGAAAGTTGCGTGTCTCCTTTCAAAGCTTTATAGCAACTACTCCTAGAAATCTGGAATTAGCGCGATAATTTTATCATATTACTTGGAGGCTCTTCATCAATTGCCAAGCACACGTTTTCTTCGAGCGCTTGAGTCACAACACGGTTTCCTCAATTTTTTTCTTACTGTGTTCTAAATTTACGCATCCCATTTCCATCCAAGTTCTCGAAATAGTTTTTTTTGATGTGGAACCGGAAATTTTTTACGTTTTACTTAAAATGAGTAAGAATTTTCTAGAAATTTTCTCGAGTCAAATATTTCTAATTAGTAAACCGCAAGTGTGCCAAAAATATTTGAACTGTGGTTCTTATTGGTCTCCAATTCTCTTTTTTATGACTTCTTAAGTGCCGTCGAGGAAAAATTAAGAGTAACACTAGATTTACGTTAAAGTATCCGCAACGGAATAAAATGTGCCAGTACATTACTTTCATTGGAGTCGTAACTGAATTTTTCGCCATCGTGTTGCTTGCGATAACAATAAATTGCATATTTTCTGAATTCTAAAACGAATTTCCGATACCATAAATAAATAAATGAACATTTTCCTCGACCTGTCCAACTTGACGTCAATTGTGTACCACAACAGATGCAGAAGCATAGCGTATGCGGCTATGGGAAAAAAGACACGTTGCGTTTCCGGATCGATCAGCATATTATACCAAGTAATGCAGCTTGTCAGTTTATAGGTCTCTATTGATTATGCAGAACGACGTAATAATAATAACAATGCATTGAACTAAATTTAGCATTGAAAACGCATAAGAAAAATTATTAATCTTACCCGTTTTGTTACGTCACGCTAATTCACCCCACTGTTTATTGAGATTTTGCAGCATTTCGACAACATTGAATTCGGATTAAACGTCAACATGTAACGGCTTGAAGAATGTCAATAGATCCATCTTTGATGGTTCGTTGAAATAAGCTTTTACGAAGATATGGGACGAAATCAACACGCGTCCAGATAAATCGAACAGATCCCAAGAAATCGTTAGAGAACGCTATTAATAAATACTTTTCAGCAAGTGTTGAAAGCTTTGAAAAAAGCCAAAAATAATCGAAAATATTTTATAAAGCAAAAGATACAGGTGCACAGCAATCTAAGCTAGTACGTATTGAGAGTGATATGCAAGGTGTTAAAAAGTGTTGCAAATCTATGGTCCAAAGTACCCAGAAAAGTGTTGATAAACGTGGGTCCACACATCCCGCATTTGTAATTTATGACCAAACAACAAAAGCAATAGCTCGAATAAGATGTTCATACTGTTCAATGGAAAACGTACCTGACGTCAGGATTCCAGAATAGCATAAGGATTTTTTCCGCGCCATACTCCACTTCGTGTGAATCCAGCCCCATCAGTAAAAAAAATATTGACACCAAAATTGGGGTTCTCCGTTTGATGATCAGATGGATCTAAGGCCTGCACTCGTATAGGAGTAATAGCTGTTGCTCCGGCATTTTCCAAACAAGAGGAGCCTTAATATCCTCCGCAAACTCTCCGGATTCTACTCTACCCGTGCTAAAATTGTCCTTTCTACCTCGGGAGTGGATAGCGACCTTACTCTCCGAGAATCATGGGATTGCTTCCTAAATGAACCGGTATCACGCAATCTTTGGTGCGATCTTTAAAAAAAAACACGAACTCAGGGAATTTGACGACGTTGAGCTTCTATGGCATTCCGATTAGCAAAAATCCGCCAATTACGATAAGAAAGTGCACGTGAAAAAATGCACAAACGCTACAATCGTTCATTTGAGGACCGATGTTTATTAAGACATTTCTCCACACTTTGGATCCCTCAAGGTTTACATTTTGGAAAAAAAGGTGTTCCATATAAACAACAGAATAGATCCCATAATTTAATTTTAAGAAGGACCCATGAAGTTTTCTCAACGCGAACGCATTCGAACAGCTAAAAACGCACGAATCTGGCACCGGTCCATCGGCCGCCAAAAATCTTTGAACGCATTGGCGCTTTACATTGCGTAACAAGGTTTTACATCTACACTCCTCACGAATACAGAAATACACATAAACATCCTCCAACATGTAATCACCTCAATACTATAACGTAATAGCCCGGCTATTCGCCAAATAGAAATAGAGTCCCTCCTTATCATCGAAAGCTAACATGTTTAGTCGTTTCCCACGATTCATTCATCGAATATCGTCCGAAACGGTTAATCTCGAAAAATGTAATATCGTCTTTAGACACCGAAGTTGGCGACCATGTTCTCGAAATACGTTTGTGTCACCTACACGATGCCCTACTTAAAGATCCGAAGGAATAATTTTCTGTCCACTGTACTGGAAATTAATAGGGTGGCATGTGTTCTAGTACTCGGAAGGCAACTCGGGGATTTTCTGGCCAGTTTCCAATGAAGGTCTACGACGCTCCACATTATGGAAAGGTAAACATTTTAACGGCGTAAGTACTATGCGAAAAGCCGTAACATTGATGCAAATATCTAGAATTTAAATTTAACAACATATTTCACAACTTGTAGACTACTCAAACAAGCATAGTTTAGGGAAAAGGTTATAATAATACCTCAATTGAGATTATAACTTTCGATTGGACGATAATTTAACTCCCACTCATGTACATTAGGGTGTAAACACACAAATCGAACGTTGTACCTATTAGTTCGAAAAAAAAACACATTCTTCTATTTCAATTACGAAAGCAGAAAAAAAAGCTGCGTAGATTATATCCCGCTCAATTTACACCTTTTTCCTATTAATTTCCGTCTATTTTTAGATTCGGAGTAACGGTCCGTCTATGGGATACGTTAATTATTAGCCAGGTGGAAAAACTGAACGGCCACGAATAAATACGGATCCAATGGAATAATTTAAGACGCCCCATTTTTTTTTGTTTTTTTTTTCCGTTAATATTCGTCGTTACGGATGAAGCTTGTAATAATTATTTTTAAAAATAAAAATTCTATTTTACCCATTTAGTCTTTAATTAAAAAATTAATTATTATTATTATTATTATTAAATTAAAAATTAATTAAAAATTCGACCGCCGAAATAAATTAAAAAATATGTTCTTCTCTTAGTAGTATTTTCTTTGAAAATATACACAGGGTGTTGGAAAATTCTGAAAACTTGCCAGTACACCAAATCGCACGTGTGCTGTTGAATTAGAATATTTTTAATAATCTGATACTTCCGGTTATACCGAAAATAGCTATCAACGTTGTTATTTAAATAAAATGCGCTATATATTATTACATTTTTTTAATCACTAATTCAATGTTAAGGTGTTAAGGCTCCACACTTAATACGTGATAGACGTACGTAATACTTATTGTACAAAATCTAAAATTACACTATCGCCCATCTTATACACTTTCGTTTTTCTTTCCTTTTACCTCCTTTGGAACCCGAAAGTACGTACCTCGTAAAACAAACTCGTTTTATTATTCATGAGCTAACGAACTCCCAACATTAGCCGTCGGTTTATTTCCGAAGGATATACATATTCACCTTTTGACGGTGGCATTCTATTTTCGGTTTTGGGTTATTTACTTTTTCCAGCAATCAATGACGTAATAACTGCGTTCTACTTGCACATTTGTGTAAATATTCAGTACATAGTTTTTTTGGGGATTGTTATTAAAATACTACGGAACTGTCCGAATAAATTAAATAATAATTTCTATCCCGAAATTAAATATTTTATTATAAATAAAGTAGGCGGGCGTGTCTGTATATAAGGACCGTATCCAGTACGCAACATCACGCACAACTCAAAAAGCGAAGCAGTCACGTTCATCTTGGGTCTCCGCGCGAGTTAGTCGAACGTCGTTTGTTTAGTTCATAGTATGTCCGGCGTACAAAAGCGCAACAGGCGACCATCACTTGAAAATGTAAAAAAGTACATCGATGAATTTCCGGATTTATATTATCATGGTGCTAAAATAGTTTGTAAAGTTTGCGATAAACCGTTATTCTGCTGGCACACAAATACAACTGTACAAAACAATGTCAATAGCATACAGCACAGAAAAAAGTGCTGTGCCATCGAGAGAACGATTTATGTTGAATTTACTGTCCATGTTTCTCGAGTGTGGATTGCAACTCCCAATGCCTATTGGATAAAAAACCGTCTTACAACTTCTGGAATAAATACAATTCCAACTGGGAGCTACCATCTCGGGCAATGTTATGCAGGTATCTCTACCATCTGTGCGCGAAGATGACGAAAGAAAGACCAAAGCCGTAGTTAAAGATAAATGGTTGCGGTTAAGAGTGGTGCGTGTTTCAACCGAATTTTCCAATCTTATTAGCAAGCAAAAGATTACAAAAGCGTACTGGCGAAGCGATTACGAGGGTAGCGCTGGATACCTTACAGAAATCTGAAGTGTCACCTAATCAACTGTTGATGTTTATGAGCGATGGCGCGGCAACAATGCGTTGCGTGGGCCGTTCTCTAAAACAACAGTGTGAACAATTTTTACATATGACGTGTGACGTGTAAAGCTTGTGGCACAGACGATTCGCAAATGTTATCCAGAGGTGGATGCATTATTTTCAAATATTAAAAAGAGGATTCTGTTAAAGAATTTGGGTTTCCGAGTTGAAACGTAATTGCATGAGAATGCCGTTCATTCAGTAACATAGAGATAATTTACCGATAATCCACAAAAACCATCTTAAAAACTTTTTCGTATCTAGCACCGGAACGGCACCATTCGCGATAATACACTACCCGACAAAAACATAGACGCGGTATCGTTTCTATTTACGGAACAAAGTTTATAGACATTATATAAAATGTAAATGAGGGTTATTAATACTTGTTATGTAAATAGTCCATTTATAGATATTTCTGGGCGATTTATTGCTTTATGAGGGGTAATTGAGATTTTCCCAGATCAAAATAGGAATTTTAAATGCGACGAAAATTTAGACCCTGTCCATTTATTACATTAATATCAGCAAAAATGTTTTAATTTGATACTTCTCTTTATATGCAGCGATTGTGCTGGTAAAGTGTACACATTTCACCACGAGAAATTATATTTTATAAAGTGTTTGCAATATGGGTAGAAAAAAGCAATCATCCTTGATAGAAAGGGGTAAAGTTCTAGCCTGGCACCAGGATGGTGTTAGTAAGAAGGAAATTGCTCGTCGGTTACGAAGAAGCGATCATTCCGTTAGAAATTTCCTAAAAGATCCGGAAAATTACGGCAAACCAAAAGGCCAGGAGCGACCGAAAGCTGTAAGTGAGCGGGATAAACGCATGATATTGCGGTGTGCATCCAATTCTTCTGCGTCGGCGAGAGTTATTGCAGAACAGGCGGGGGTACAAACGCACGTGCGTAATGTTCAGAGGATTTTAAAGGCGTCACCGGTAATATCACGGAAGAAAATGTTGAGAAAACCGCGACTTTCGGCGAAACACAAAGAAGCGAGGTTAAGATTTGCTGAAGAACACGTATCCTAGAAGAAACAATGGGAAAAAGTTATATTTTCCGATGAGAAACGTTTTCATTTGGACGGACCGGATGGGTACTCGCATTATTATCATGATCTGAGAAAGGAATCAAAAGTGAAAATGACCAGACAATTAGGGGGTGGATCTGAGATGATATTGGCGGCGATTGGATTTCGCGATAAAAGTGAGATGGTGTTTTGCACGATCAAAATGACATCTGTGACGTATAAAGACTTATTGCGTGACAATCTTCTACGTTTTGGAAACCAATAGGCCGAGCGCAATTTTGTTTTTCAGCAAGATAACGCGCTAATTCGCAAAGCAAAAACCGTTACTGAATGGTTTAAAGAGAAAAAGATTAAAACTTTACAGTGGTCGGCACGGTCACCGGACTTAAACATTATCGAAAACATGTGGGGTGAATTGGCACGTCGCGTTTATAGCGGAGGCCGTCAATATTTCACGGTACAGGAACTGAAAACTTCAATAGTGACTGAATGGAAGAATATCCCTCAAAATTATGCGTTAAATTTATATAAATCTATTAATAACAGACTATTGGAGGTGATTAAGAACAATGGAGGATTTACGCATTACCGATCACTCATTTGTTGATTTTTGTTTTACATTTGCAACAGAGCGTCTAAATTTTCGTCGCAGAAATTGTTTAAACATTGGAGTAAGAATTTATTATTTAGTTCATATATTACTGGAGGAGATATTCTTAAGTTTATTTTACTTTTATGAATAAAAACTTAATTAGATATCTTGCTAGTTTCGCAAAGAAATGTTGTAACCCTTAAAACCCGTAAAACATCTTACCGCGTCTAAGTTTTTGTCGGGAAGTGTACATCTCTGCATACTGACTCCCTTCGCATGCAAGAGTCCATTCGTTAGCTACGCCGATGGTGCGCACCCGAATTTACCCACTCTACTATTGAGTAATATGGTATGCATACATGAAACGTAGTACTGTCCTGGCGTGCAGATAAAGGTGGCCCACTGTAATTATAAATAAAGATTAGGGCTGTAGATGCAATTTGGAGGTTTTATTTCACTTGTATCTAATAATTTTAAATTGTCGGAAATTCATGGAGGTTTATTTATATAATTTAAGTTCCGGGTTTGAGTTACAGATAGCAAAACGATGTTTACCCAACTTGAATCAAAACAAATATTATTTAAATCCCAGGAAATATTTACGAAGTATGTCATGTTATGTATTTACAATCTTAATGATATGTACAAGTGTATGTACAAGAGAATCTGCTATTACAACAACTATATTCTCCATTAATTGAGCAAATTATAATTTCTGACGAATTCCATCGTGTAAATTTAAATTAAATAAAATGTACATTTCGTTAAACAATGATTAGTGGCGCTGGGGAAGGCTGTATATTTACAATTTGTATTCTTACATTTGATAAATTAGATACCAGCATTGTTTACGGCGAATACATCCTTTTATCAGCTCAGTTCTTGTCGTTCTACCACACAGAATGTTTGTAAATTTTTAGCATCTAATCTCAGCTGACTTACGCAACAGTAGCTTAAAAAAATAAAACAGGAAATTTTATACATGTGTACACGCACATGTGTCCAGATAACAGTATCCATGCAGAACAGGCGTCTACTTACATTAGAACAAATATCCTCGCCGGAGAGTGTTGATAAGATCCACTACAATCCGTACATTTCGGGCACTTAAACGATCAACATATTCCAGAGGATTTCGATCGAACTTGACTTCGGTGTACCGCCGATTTTAGTTTTTAGGAGTCGCTTCTGTTTCGTAAGTAATATGTGCATCAAATGATCCCGTCGAAAGTTAAGGTCAATGACTTGCGGGCGATGCAGGGCGAACGCGAACGCGTCGAGCCAAAACCATGAGCGCGACAGCAATAGGAACTCTAACATAATATCGTGCGACGACACATTGATCTAGATTTCGCAAGATTCGATGATAAGATCTTAACGGTCCATGTTGAATTTCGATCGGCTGAAATATTCTACTTTAACACTTCTGGCACATACAGGGGCTTTCTTCGACCGGATCAAACACTACCCGCTTATTACGTGCGATATTTCGTTGCAGTCTCGTAATATGCTTGCCGAGGTCTTACCCAACGGATCGTCCCCGAAATAAACCGTAACACGCACAGAAACAACCACGGAACGAAATCTGGCTAGGATTTGGACGAGAAAAACCGGGTATTTTTTGCTATTTATTACCTGCAGCTGGACATTTTGACAGTTCGCCTGGACAAGTGCTTTTAATTTCACTTTCTATTAGGGGTTGCTTCCCTCTATGGGAGAGGTGGTAATACTAAAAATAGATATTTATAAAAAAATTACTAAAATGTTTATGAAAATTACTTTTGCTACGACGGAGACGTAAATTCATTTAGAAAAACGCTTTATTTACAACTATATTTGTAAATAACAACTGGTTATTAACATTTTAATAAAAATAACTAGACTTTGGGGTTGAAAGATCTAATCAAATACAATAAATACTTTTTTTTTCTGAATTTGTCTTGCAAAATTATCTTTGCAAATAGAAATAAAAGTAAGATTTATTTTTATTTTTAGTTAATAAATAAGCATCGGAGCGCCATCTAACACTCAACTATAACAATTAGGAATTATAGGAACCTGTAATCAAATTTACAGAATTTAAATTATATAATTAAAAATTATATAATAACGTATTGAAATATTATCTTAAGATTAATTTGATTACGAAAAATAATAAAACATTATTCTCAGAGTAATTTAATAATTTATTAGATACGCTGAACATACACAGTATGAATAATAATGATAGCAAGGACTGTGGCGTAGTATGGTGAACAACACGTAAGTATCGGCACCCTCCGCACCACACAAGTTTAATTTATTATATAATAATACAATAAATAGTCCGGGACGGCCGTTTCGAGGACACGAATGGTCCTCATCATCAACCGGTGACCGAATGGTATATATACAGGGGAACCACTTAAAGTGATACAAGCAATAACAAAGAACGAGAGCAAATATTGCAAATTCTGAGCATCTGGGGTTACAACAGACAATCACAATTATTTAGCATTGCGTCACACGTAAGAAGAGGAATGTATATTTTATTTTGCGTTTATTAAAATCTATTCCATATTCAAGATTCTTAAGCGCGCGAATTATGTTTTTTTAAAATAGATATGGTTACTACGTCATATACACTTTCAACTGGAATCGACCCATACACAAGTAGCACTGAGGCAAATTTGCTATCACTTACGACCGTGTTAATATTTTCATAAGTATAACTTGTGTTTGAGTGTTGTTTAGCTTTGTCCGTGTATTCGTTCGTTGTTGTTATTTTACTGTCTTCGTTTAGAATTTAAATCGGTACTTTTCGGTGTTAACATACTAGAACTGGTTTGCATTAAAAGGGAGTAAAATAACGTAGGAAAAGGGTAAAATTGCATATTGTGCGTGTATGGTTGCATGTTGCTCAGGCGCTGTGTTTCATGGGGGTTTTATTTATTTAAGGTTGGTGATATGGCGCAATATTTTTCGTAAACCAGGTAGGATGCTTTTAAACGGCGGGAATAAAGATATTCGAATTTTAAAGGAATTTAAGAAAAAAACTTCTAGATTAAAAAATCATGTAAAATGTATAATGTACTCCAAATAACGGCCCCTTTCAATAAAGGTACATAAAAAAAATTTCATATGAAAGAAATGTAGGTAGCGCTTCCTGTGATATGATCCTAAATAATTAAGATTCTCTGTTCTAATAGAAGTGTGACCCCCAGCGTGCATAATAACTCTACCTGCTCAGAATTTGCAATATTTGCTTCCTTTCTTTATTTGCGTGTCTCACCTTAAGTCGTTCATCCTGTATAAGAATTATATGCCGCTTAATTAGGAATTATTAAACATTCTTTGGATATGTAAAGCATTATGAAATAAACGTTTAATTAAATATTATATTAAATATAAACCATAGCATCTCATATTAACTGATTTTCTTTGTGAAATATCAAAATATTTTGAGGAACGATTTTTTTAAATTACATCGACACTCGTTACATTTTTACCTTGTTTTTTTTTTATACAAGTAAACAGGTGGTGTACTAATGAATAAATAACTTGCGGCACACTCCACCCCGGCGTGAACCTCACAATAAAGAAATATCCAGGTTAAACATGAATTTTGCACCGGCATTTATCGACTTTTACAATTGTACCACGTCTATCATATAATTTCTTGTGCTAGAACGTATTCAGTACACGCTGCGACGGCATTTCGAGTAAATTGCGAGAGCGATTTGGTGCGTTTTTGAGTAATAACTTCGTTACGCGTTCCGTAAAAAAGCGTAAACAATGGAAGTGGAAGTAGCGAATAAGACGGAGAACGATTTGTTTCGGGAAAAAGCGATCTGGTGGTGCGTTTTTGGCGGGATAACGCTTTTCGTATACTTGCTGAAGAGATTCTTCAGAGGCAGAGAACAGGTGAAAAGGAATTGCGAGCTAATCGGTAAACAATTGGAGCATTTGCAGCGGATAATCGAGGAAAGCGAACGTAAGGAAAAGGAAGCGAAGGAAGGTAAATCTGAAGGAAGCGATTGCGAAAAATCACCCGAAACGGATATAAACGACAGCGAGGTCGAATGTCCAAGTCAGGAAATGAAGAAAGACAAATAAATAGTAATAAATAATAAATTAGAAGCATTAGATGTAATGACGCGAAAGCACGACCGTATTTTTTGTACTCAATACACGATAACAATCGATTTTATTACGATAAACGTCGAATTAAAGGAAACCACGATACAAACAAAAGCGTTATACTAGCGTTATCTTTCGCCCTAAATTCACCTTGATATTTGGACTAGCAGTTAATGAGTAGATAATTGGCAATTCGACGAGAAGAGATGCGGTCTCAAAAAGTCGGCGTGGACGCCTGGAAGATGGTAACTTCTTCCATCGCTTATTTGGGCATCGCGTTTTTGGCGTGGGTTTTCGTCAAACTTCTCTACGCCTGTTTCTGGTTGCCCACTCATTTCGAAGAGGAAGACGCCGAAGAATTGATCGATAAAGATAGTTTTACAGACGAAGACGAGGATCTCGAAGAAAAGCAGGAGATCTTTAACGACGAAGAGGATCAGCCGCAAGAAGATAAGAAAACCGTTTAAGTATGTGACTTATAAGTATAAGTACAATATATTCTGTAATAGTCGAATTCTTTTTGTATTTATCAAAATAATAGATTTACTATTTTAAAAAGTCTTTTTTATATTTCGTTCTTTAATTATCAGTTTGCACTATTTTATAATATCTATGGCCTATCGTGTGAGCGTCTTATCAATTTGAAAATGGAAACAATTGTACCTCACGTACAAAAAAAATTAATGCTTGCAAAATAAAATAGCTAGAGTACAAATCACGAATCTTTGCCGTTACGTCATTGATTGATCGGTACAGTGAAGACAAGCGTAATATTTAAAAATCGGAAGCACACGTATACACAAGCGAGATAGTAACATATAACGTACGTCGTATTTAGTTAAGATATACGTTCATATTTTCTTAAGTAACAATGAACTAATTGAAGTGAGACAGTATATGGCCGAGCGATGCGTAGATAAGAGCTTTCGTAATGTTTACTGCAGTGCATCCAACCTTTAGATTTGTAAAGAAAGAATATCGCTCCTTTTGTTTTATATACATCGCATTTGTTTTATATTTTTTATTTGCATAAGAATAAATTTAAATAAAAAATTAAATGTGGATATTATAATTATCATAATTTAGTATGTTTTGCGGATGGAATTTTTAATATATAAGGCTTTGTTTTATTCATTAAAAACGTAAGTATTTACAGCATAAAAGGATAAATTAATTACTCCCTGGTTAGTTGATTATGGTTTCATCCTTACCTCTCTCTATTTGCGAAGTATATAAGCGACAAAACAGATGTGTATCTTATATTTATTGCAATTCTTTATTAACATTTTTGTGATTTTTTTTTGTGATTTTACATACACGGCTTGAAAAATATAATCTGCACTTTATTAAAACAAAATATTAAATGATATTATACAAGTATTGCGATACAAATTTCATTCATCGTCTTCATCTTCAGAATTTACCGTAAATGAAAATTCACCTGCATCAAAATTTGCTTCTCGATTATACCATTCTGTAATTAATTTCTCCGTACGCCGAGTACAATTTTTCCTTTTGCTTCTTGTGCCCATACTAATTCTATTGCATTGAAGTCACGATGATAGGGAGGAAGTCGGAGTACTTCGTGGCCTTTCTTTTTGAATAAATCATCGATTACCTACACCCTTTGTTTTTTATTGTGTTTTGCAATTT
>LR737401.1:703248-716754 GCA_902655005.2 Marronus borbonicus
TATACAATCGAAAATTTTAAATAAGGGTAGACGTTTGTTTATTGTATAATGTTAACGTTGTAGTAAATTAGTATAGGTTGGTAATACTGTAGTAAATTAGTGTAGGTTGGCAGTACTGAGAGTAATGTTAATGTCCGCCGTGGCGCTGAAAAAGGGGAAGTAAGTAAGTTACGAGAAAGAAAGAGGATTATGTTATGTCTGTCTTAGAACTCTTAAGTTTTATGAAAGAAATTAAATATTAAAACGAAACAAGTGGTATTTTTATGTGGCCATCTCTACAACGTATGGTTTTATTGAATAAACGTTGTTACATGGCTTTATTTCACTTCTTACTTGCTAACTTGTACATTTCTCACTATTGTACTTACTATATACACACACTACGCTAATGTCAGTGTTACCACTCTTCTTTTCCAAAAAAGTATTCAGCCAATTCCTAACAGAAAATACAATTTATATCAATATAGGGTGATGTAACGTATATATCTTATGTAAGCCTAACAAATTATATTTACACAGTTGGCAATACCGTATAGTTACTTTTGACACTTGTAATAGAGAATAAAGGTAGACGTTAACAAACGTGGTGTGTTATTCTCGCCCCTGACAAAATTTAAGCCGGCGAGGCTTACACTTACTTACATCGATTTCCTCGATCTTACCTATAAAATAATCATGAAATAAAGGAATAAATAAGTAAATAAAAAAAAGATTAATTTTTTATTTATTTTTTTGTACTTATACACCGTAAAAGGAGACTTCGTGCAATTAACTCAGTGTGTGAAGTCTTATTTTAAGCACTAGTGCGTGAAGTAAAGTTCGCATATACTGAATGTAACAGAAATAAAAAGGTACTAAATTAAACATATAACTATAGAGCTGGCATTTGATTAATTTCGCGGATGGTTTAAGTTGGTAGTTCCGGCAATAACGAGTAACATACTTGTCAATTTCGTCGGAACTACCAACATAAATCATCCGCGAAATTTAAAAGGTGCCAGTTCTACAAGCGTGTTGGCAATGCAAGACTGTTTTGTTATAAAAAAGAAAGAACTTTTTTTATTTCTTCATTGGAATGCGCGTTTCTGTTTTTAACAAAGAACTGGGAAAAATGTTTGCAATTTTCATTTTACATTCATCTTGTTAAATTTGATTTTAATTAATTCCGATAATGCCAACTTAAAATTTTGTACCTAATCTAATAACTACATTATTTATTTTCTTATTAAAAGTACTTGCTATTCGTAAAAATAAATATTATGCAAACTTGGTGCCTGAAACATTTCTCGAATTCGCAGCCATAAAGTGCTATAAATGATGAACGCATTATTGATCTCGTCTTAATAATAATTTATTTTGTACATGTACATTTTTGTTAATAAATATAAATAAATCAATAATTTCTGGGAAAAATAACAATTTCCTACGGCATAAACTTCGTTGGCTGACCTTATCCTTATCTCAGTGTGATTCCCCACCATATTGCCGCAATTATTTCAACAATTATTGTAAAAGTAAACCAATTATCGCGAACACATTCTAGTAAGGTAAAATCCGTTGCAGCAAAAATTGTATTTATTACTTTAGGATGTACAAATACGAAAGATCTTATTCGAAAAATCAAGAATTACAAATCGCTGCAGAATTTCTACGTTTGAAAGGTAAGCAAAGTGAAATTAGGCGTATTTGGATCGAGGAAAATTTGACTAATGAGAGGCGTTTTAGCAATTGAGGTTAGTTTTCTTTAACATCCTTGTCCTTCGATGTTTTTCTTACAGATGTTTGCTATTTGGACCATGCAGGCTCAACGCTCTATTCAGAAAAACAAATGTCCAATATTCTATCGGACTTTTCAAATAATCTTTATAGTAATCCCCATTCTAATAGTACCTCCAGCAAGATAACCCATGATTGTATCGATCAAGTGAGATATCAGTAAGTTTCCATTGTATCTTAAGTTTATTTACGTAATCCTCTGCTGCGATTACAACATCAATAATTAATATTTATAGGATTTTGAATCATTTTAATACGAATACTGACGAATACAGTGTGATATTCACTAATGGGGCAACGGGCGCTTTGAAGTTAATCTCCGAATCTTTCGATTACAATAACGGATACTTTGTTTACCTACAAGATAATCATACATCTGTGCTGGGTATGAGAAGCAATGCGCCTAGCGTTAATGTACTTAAGCACAACGAAGCTTTCGATATATTCAATAACGATGTAACCTCAATACTTGATAGAAATCCCAAGAATTCTTTATTTGTATATCCCGCGCAATGTAATTTTTCAGGAACTAAATATCCACTACAATGGATTAAGAAAACGCAAGACGGAGCTTTATCTCGTCTGTATAATTCAAACAAATGGTATTGCTTGCTCGACGCTGCAGCTTACGTTTCAACGAATTTCTTAGATTTATCAAAGTATAAACCGGATTTCGTATGCGTATCGATTTATAAAATATTTGGGTATCCAACGGGATTAGGAGCATTGCTAGTTAAAAATGAAAGTGAACATGTTCTCATTAAAAAGTATTATGGTGGCGGTACAGTTTCCATGGCGTTAAGCATGGAAAATATTGCAATTCCAAGGCCGACATTACACGAGAGATTCGAAGATGGGACAATATCATTTTTAGATATTCTGGCTATAAAGCATGGTTTCGACATACTGAAACGTCTTAATTTAAATATGAATCTTATATCGGAACACACGTTTTCACTTGCTAGATACGTTTATTACCAATTAATAAAGTTACGCCATTCAAATAATGAACCAGCCGCTGTTTTGTATCACGACACCACATTTGAAGATTGCACTCATCAGGGTGGAATAATAAATTTTAATTTACGTAGATCAAATGGTGAATATATAGGCTACGCTGAGGTATTTCACTATTATCAAGCGATTACACAAATGTTCATCCGATTCTGATGCAGGTTCTGCACATTGCTAATTTGTTTGGAATTCAATTACGTACAGGCTGCTTCTGTAATCCAGGTTCATGCCAAAGGCACTTGAATTTGACGAGCGAGGACGTTATTAAACACTATGAAGTGAGTTAGATACATGTGTCGCTGTACCCAAGTGTTAATACTTTAATGTCGCCAAGTTCGCTATTTTGGGGAAATTTTCAGAAAGGCCACGTTTGCGGTGATCAAAACGATTTAATAGATGGTGTACCTACGGGATCTGTACGGATTTCCTTTGGTTACATGTCGACTAAAAAGGATGCGGACGAATTTCTTAAGATGATCGGAGAATGCTTTGTCGAGAGACCTTGCGTGACAAAGATGCCTGAAAATTTTGGGATATTGAAAGAAAATTATTTAAAAACATTTTCTTTGTTTCCCAATTCTAGTTTGACAACTGAAGATGAAATTAATAAACATAGAAATGAAATTGAAAGGGTAAGTAGAAGCGTGGCAGAATTCACACCATTATCAATGTTAATCGCTTTTGAAAAAATTTTTACCAAGTATAGGCCTATAAAATTCCATCAAAATCAATATACTTTTAGAAGGACAATTCATTCTCTGCACCTAAGAAAATAGAAATTGATAACTCATTTAGCAATATAAGAACAATTAATGGATCCTTAGAAAATATCTATATCTATCCAGTAAAATCCTGCGGTGCTTTTGAAATTGACAGCAGTTGGCGGTTGGTACTTACTGGATTTCAGTACGATAGAGAGTGGATGATTGTAGATTCTTCAGGGGTTTGCTTGACTCAGAAGAGGAATACCAACCTATGTAGAATAAAGCCGAATATAAATTTAAAAGAGAAGTTGTTAGAACTTCGTTATGGAAGTAAAAAAAAATCCATCGATAATATGCAATTTTAATCAAAAATGATTTTTAGACATGCAAAAGATTTCAATTCCATTATTGGTTGGAGAATCCCATACTTTAAGGGCGTTTCCATGTAGGAGCAAAGTGTGCGGAGATCCAGTAGTTGGGTGGGATTGTGGTCAGGAGGTTTCAGACTGGATCAGCTCCGCATTGAATGAAAAGGGTCTACGTTTATTAAGACAATCTTTAAATGATACCAACATTAGAAAGAAAACTGTTGAGGGAGAATCAATTAAGCTATCTTTAGCGAACCAAGCTCAATTTTTATTGTTGAATAGATCCAGTATTGAACGATTACAAAAGTATTTAGTGGAGGATAACGTCGAAACCGTGAACGATTTAATTGGTCGATTTAGACCGAATTTGGTTGTTAACTTTGAAGAACCGTTCGTTGAGAATGACTTGTTAGAATTAAACATTAACGAATTAACTTTGAAGGTAAACATAACAATCTAATTTGCATGGATCGTATTCGTCTTTTGTATATTGTAGGCAAGTGGTAAATGTACAAGGTGTCAAGTAATATGTATTAATCAAAATACTGGCGAGAAGTCTGCCGATTTGTTGAGGGTATTGTCTAGAGAATTCCATGGAAAAATCTGCTTTGGGTTGTATTTGAGACAAGCTGCGACAAATGAAAATGCTCGGATTAGTACTAATACGAAAGTGACAGCTAATATTGTTGTGATATAAATGATGTTTTTATAATTTTAATAAAGTTCGATAGTTATTGTGTTGCGTTTTTGAATATAAATATAATTTTTAAACTATATGTTCCGATAAATTGCAATTAGTGTTCATATGTTTTGCATTCTATTATTTTTTTTTGAATGGACCCTGTATAAACTTAATTCTGAATTTAGGCAACACATATTGCGTTTCGGAGATTATTTCGATGAAATTTCAGGGTCGTGGAATTCGGGGCTCTCTTTAAAACACTTTTTCGGCAATTTAAATTTTTTATTGGAAGAGATGAATGAATTTTTCAATAATAAAATTTAAACAAAAATTAACTTCATAAACGCTATGTTTATGTGTTAGAACGTTGGGAAACTTTGATACCTATCTTTAGCCTTTTTCGGGATGTAATTCGAAAAATAAACGAGATAGGTAAATGAGGGTGGTGGGAATCGATTCTTCGAGTCCGATTTCACTCAAAAAACATATAACTGAAACCTTTGTATTGCGCATGGAAAGTTCTCAAGGGGATTTAGAGTAAAACATTATATAATATTTACTCGTAAGACATAAATATGTACTTATGTAAATAAATGAGTGTAGACTTCCACGGCCGTTGTCTATTGACAAGAAATTCCTTTTAGGTAACGTAGTAATCTGTATCTTAGCTTCACAAGAAGTTTCACGAAAATAATTGTCCCTAAAAACATATTTTTACAACCTTGGATTTTTGAAGAATGGTCCTGATCTTTTGGCCGGCTCTGTACACGCGCTCATAATTGGGCTAATAAAATTTAGTGTTGTTAATAATCAGGAGTTCGCGTTGCAATAAATATTTGATCTCGGAAAGATAATAAAATCGCACCGAACTGGTTATTACTGGTTCAGTAATTTGGGAGTGCAATCGTCTTTTAGCTTTGAAATTTTCTGTTAGTCGAAATATATTAATTTATTATTATTATCATAATAAAACAATATTAAAGAAATATCGTGCTTTTATTATATCCGCCAGAGGTTTGCAACAAATAATTATGCATCAAAGACGCAATATTGCAAAATATTTCTAGCCGTGATAATAAGAAAATTTAAAATTAATCTTAGAAAGACATAAAAAAGCGACTTGTTTATCAAGTACTTAGAAATGTTCCGATTTCAACATATTGCACCGATTCTTTTCATCCTTGTAACCAATTAGAAGTTCAGAAATATACATTAGATCGTTATCAACATTTCTTATTACGTAATATTGTCCCGTTTACATCGTTACTTACATACGTCTATCTAAATTTATCTATTCTCCTGTTTATTTGCAATATTTCATCTTTCAATAGTTTACCACTTTCGCCTTATTTAAGGAGATATTAGAATGGTATGTCTTCTATTTCATCCGAAGGTAATTAAATTAGGAATATCTGAGAAATGTTATGTTAGACAAATTAAATTATTTACGTTGACAATTTGAAATATAAGAAGAGATTCGCTGAATATTTGTGTTTGTAGCTTTTTGCTGAATATATATTTGTTAAATTAAATTCCTCTAAGACCTGATATTTCAGCAGGTTCAGGCGCACCCAGAAGGACCACCCCCGAGAAGATTTTCTTTTGAAGCGCTTGGTTTGCAGATCAGTTTGATTAACTGAAAAAAAATAATGAACCTAGAAACAAAAAAACAAAATTAAACTAGTTACATAAAAAAACAACAAATAAACAAATAAAATAGTTATTCCTAAGAGTAATGTAATAATATAAAAAACATAGAGACAACATTAAGAACAACATTAAACTATGATTTTAAGAATTAACATTAAGAATTAAATGTCTGCCTGTTGTGAAAGCCTCCAATTTCCCACAGTTTGCCATAAGCGATTGACGTGATTCGTCAAATTTTTATTCTGGTTAACCATTTGATCCCACACGCTCTCAGCTGGAATAAGCTCCGGAAATTTTGCAGGCCTTAGGCTGTAATTGATTTTAGGAGTATTCTCCTATTTTGGCACTGTGAACAGCGAGCAAATACCACATCTGCGTTATTTTTTAAGCTCTAAGTCAAAGGCTAGTAAGTGTTAGTATTGATTCGGACAATATCTCCGTAACTGCGATCCATTTCTTCGGAACTTGCTTGCGTTTACAACAAGCAAGAGATCCTTATACACGAGGTATTACAAATTTCCAAGAAATACGTTTGATACATCGATAATAGGGGGTGAAACGAAACCTAAATTTGCGCACGAAAGGTATGTAACAAACAACGAATACGTCCTTTACCGAACTGGGCTCTTTACATAAGATGCCCTTTCTATATGCAATTAAAGTTCATTGTTTGTAATCGTGCAAATTCGGAACATTTTCGGTTCCGTATAAGACAATATGGTCATACCGAGAAACCAGCCTCGCCTCGCGAACACACCACCACGTAAATACAAGAATGAAGCGTTAGTAATATTAAAATCATTGCATAGCATTTCGCATGTTTAAAATTTGACGAACCGCTCACATTGTGCGAAGAGCTAAGAGCTTTTAATGAGCTTTGATGAGCCCTCGGTTCGGACAGTTTCTGGCATTTCGTTTCAATACATCTAGTCGCGATTGTTCAACTACGTAACCTTAGAATAAGTTTAAAATAAATCGGGACCACTCGTAAATTTTAAGATTTTAATATAGAAAAGATTAATTTTCTTTCCTCGTATATATTGATAATTCTCGATAACGTAAAAAAAAAAAAATAGTAACGCTCTAGTACGATACAGTAACGAATCCGTAGCGTAGTTTTTAATGATCAGGCGAGTTATATTGAGGTATTATCGATATCGGTCTCGATAAAAATTAATTAAAAGGAAGATGCGTGACAGTATTGTAATTAAATGGACGATTCGTGCGTAAGTGTAACTTGTCCTTTTTCGACAATATAAAACCTCAACCGGAGTAGCTTTAACGTTCATTCACTAAAAAATAGTGCCCCATATCTCTTATATTGTGTCTGCGGTCCAATCGCGAGAGCGATGTATCCGAAACCAAAACACGATTAGCGTCTAGCGTGGAACGAACAGCATCTCCACATCTCCGAGGAGAGTTGGTGATCCGGTGTACCAGCGGGTTCTGCGAAATAGCCGCCAAGACTGGCAGCGTATAACATTCTCGCCGTTCACCTAAGGTGGCCGCTTGCACTTCAAGGAAAGCATATATTAGCCGTATGGTGCGAAAATTGAACGCTTTCGGTGGATCTCACAAAGAAAAAGTGCACAAAATTAACCCATTTACTTTAAAGACTAATATTTTTGAAGTGTACGACCCTATTCGATTGAATTTTCGCTTGTCCCCTTCGACGCGAACCTTTTACAATTACTACCCAAGAAGAAATCGAAGCGAAAACGAGACGTACCGAAAATGGATAGTGTACAAGAACTGGATACTTTAATGGGTCACTTAGGTGAGTTAAATTTAGAAATGGTTTACTTTCTTCGTGTTTAGAAATGAGAAAGGGATTTGGTTTGAATTGATCTTGATTCTATTCAATCGTAAATATTTGATTGCCGAGGAAGTTATATGTTAATAATTACTGAAAAGGGGTTTATTTCGTTATCGTCTCAATTTTTTTTAAATAGCACCTAGAGCTATTAAATTAAATTAAAAAAAAAAATTAAATTAAAAATAATTAAATTTCACAAACTTTAAATTTAAGAAAGCACTAGATAGGCACAATTTTATTTTAATTATTTTAATGAAATTTCCCTAATATTATTTACCATCACCCCCCGGAAATAATAAGGCAATAAAAATATATAACAAATTCTTTTTTATTTATTTCATATTGTAACTTTCTTAAAAATATACCGTGCGTGTACATTTATTACGCCTATTGTATATGATTACACCTTCGGTTTGGTTCCTTTGTAAATAAAACCACTAACGCATATACGAGGGGAGTTCGATAAAGAACTGACTTTTTTATGTGTAAAATTCATTTTATTTTCCAACATAGTTCTCATTGATATCGGTACATCTAGTCGTCTTTTCTGTCTTTTGTTTCTCCAATCACTTCATTATTTGAGGCAAATCTTTTTCCACCGAGCCATTCTTTCATTTCTTGGAAATAGGAAATAATCGCCGGGGGCTAAATCTGGCGAATATGGCGCGTGCGGAAGCAGTTCGTTTCATAAATCGTGGAATTTTGCCGCAGCGACGAATCTCCTTGAGGAAACAATGTTTTTCTTTCACATTTCTTTTAATAACGCCATCACTTGCCGAGGGTAGATAATTATCGAACTCCTCTCGTATAAATCGAAAATTAGTTCGATTTTACACATTGTATGTAATATTTCTCTTCCATACATGGTATATACGCTTCACACGGTATATTGAATAGTACAACAAGATTTTTTATGTTACGTCAGAATGTAAAGAAGAATAAAAAAAATCGAATAAATATTAATACGTTTTTTTTTTTTTTTTAAATTAATGGCTTTGCTGACATTATAAAGCCGCAGATCTATTGTTGGAACTTGAATGAAAGCCTTTGAATAGTTGATTAATATTAATAAGTAACCTTTGTATAGTACGTGTTGTTTCAGAAGAAATATTGCATGTAAACTAGGCTCATTTTAGGAGTTATTGTTTTGAAAGTTGGTAGGATTGTCAAGAATCTGGACGTAGCAGTAATTAGTTAAAACCTGCAGGTAAGGAAATTGGATTCAAATCAAGTTCACCTTGATTTGAATATTCCACGGCCCACTTCGATATTAATCAACTAAATGTGCATTTCCTTTTTCTCATTTTTGCAAGATTATTAATAAAATTGCGGCTAAATCATATTTAAATGAGCGGTAATTAAATTCTGATTCTTACTGTATAGTTTATAGCAACCTTTATCTTATTGTCGCTTCACTTTTTCGCAATTCTTGCAAGTTGGTTAAGCAACTCAAGTATATCAGTATACACAAGATAATATGTGTAAGCGTGTATACCGGGTGATTTTTTTTAACTTGAAACTAAAGCTAAAATTAGTCCACCTGTATATTTCCCTATATTTTATCGTAGATTCGGATTCCGGTAAAAAATATGCCATACGATGCGGTTCTGTAATAACAAAAAATGCCACCTTTTTTCTTCCATTCGTATTTTTTATAATTGCAAAAACCCAACATAAACGTACAAAAGGAAGAAATAACTTTAAGAAACAACTTATTTTACTCAGTTCGAAGATTATTCTGAAAATTAAAAGACCTGCTTCCGTTAGGACCTACTTCACAACGTAGTATTTAACTATTAAGAGAAAATCGAAATGGTTCGTTCTGCTTTGCGGAGAAGCTGGCATGAATCTTGATGATGCTGTCAATCTTTACGCTGAGCGTTTTGCGGGTAGGATCCGGTCACGTGCTTCATTTTGCCGTACTGTCAAGCAATTCGCTACCGATGGAAATGTTCAAACGAGAAAAAGGACCCGTCGAGCGACCGTCTGGCGAAAATAATGAAATTGGTGTATTAGCTGCAATGGCTAATAATGCTCATTTTAGTACAAGGGAAATAGCTCGGAATTCCGAGTTATCACAAATCACAACATACAGTTCTGCAGTGTTGGGGTTTCCTCAAGTTGAACACCAGCGTCCTTGGACTGTAAACGTGGTATGGTGAATAATTGGTAACAAATTCATCAACCGCCCCCCACTTTATTGAAGGCAACTTGAATAGTCAAATGTACCGAGACATCCTGAAAAATGAACTGCCAACAATACTTGAAGACTTGAGCCTAGAAGCGCTCTATCCAGTGACGTACTTGATCGTGATTTCAATGATCGCTGACCAGGCAGAGCTGCTCCGGTAAATTGGCCTGCCAAATCATCAGCTCCTACTTCGCCAGATTTCTTCCAAGAAGGATTAATAAGCGGATTGAAGTTGAAGGCCATCTCACATTAATTGGAAGATGATGAGGCGAGAGGACTCACGTTCTGATAAATGAGAGGCGAATGCAGAATGATTAAATTTTGATTGTGGAAATTTGTTTTCGTTTTGTGCTTATTTTGCGAGATATTTGAAAGTTTCGAATTAAAAGAATCACCCGGTATAATGCATTCAAGAAGGAAATGTACCGTATCAACATCCGTTTAACAAGGAGATATTTAGAAAAAGATAAGTAAACTTTGCCATGTCATTAACACCACGTACTACTAGATTAGTACGAAGGAAAAGAAATACGTAGTAAAAAGAAAATAGAAGAACCAGTTCTACAAAATGTTCATACACAGGTGTTGAAAATAGTTTATTAACACATGTTAATCTTCAAGGTTCAACTGTATCGGCGATGTTATTAAGTATAAGTACTTAAATTAGCTGCAATATTAAAATAGCTTCAGATGTGGAACTACTCCCAACATAAAAAGCATATTTGCAATATTGAAAATGAAATATTTCTATTCGAATGAAAGCTAGACAATCTACAAGTACCTACATACAGATCAGATAAGAATGTCAAGTTGATGAGATGAGGTCCACGCATAATCTCCAACCGCAGAGATGGATTAATTTCTTATTTGTGAAAATGAAGCAATTCAATAAAACGAAGTATCTTTCATTGTCCATGTAAGAGGATGTTCCACATTAATCTCAAAGTTTTCCATACGACAGAGATATTGATTATAAACGATAAAAGACTCTTATCATTCATGTAAAAATTGAGAATATATCTCAATTTTTTCTATAAAAGGATTGTGGTGATTTCAAAATTGAATTCTGAGATATGTACACTACCGTCCATATTAGTTGGGACACACAAATAAATGTTAAAAAAACGAGAAAATATTCAAACTCATTTTTCCAAAACTTAAAATTTTTATTGCATTTTATTAATAGCGATTAAAATTAAAGTATAAAAGTAAAAAAAAAGTAATTCTAACGAAAAATAAACAAAAACTTTTTAAACATTCCGTTTATCGAAGAAACTCCCTTTTGCGCGAAGAACAGCTTTCACAATCCGAGGCATCCGCTCCTCTAGTTTTTCAAGGACTCTATTTGGCATATTAGTGCATTCCTCTTGTACGTTCCACAGGTGGGCTACGGAGGTAGGGCATACTTTTCGGATCCTCCCGTCCAATTCATCCCATAACAGCTCGATGGGGTTTAGATCGGGACTTCGCGGCGGCCATGTTATTATTTGTAAAGTGCCATTATCTTTTTCTTCATTTAAAAAATTTTTACATATCACTGCTGAGTGTTTGGGGTCGTTGTCCTGCATGAATACAAAATTTTCGCCGATTAGACGTTGCCCCGATGGTATTGCATTTTCTTGCAGTATTTCTAAATAACCTTCTTTTCGCAAAATACCTTCGATTCACTTCAAGTCTCCTGTACCGGCGTAGGAAAAACAACCCCGAACAAGCACAGAATTTCTTCCTTGCTTGACAGTTGGCGCTACACAATTCTGCAACATTCTTTCGCCTTTCGCGCTTCTTACAAAAACGCGCCTCGATTGTCCGAACACCTCAAACTTTGACTCATCAGTCCATAGCACCCTTTTCCAATCATCCACTGTCCAATTTCTATGTGTTTCTGCTCACTGTAGCCATTTTTGCCCGTTTCCTCGACGAAGTAGGAGTTTTTTTGTTGCAATGCGGCCGTGAAGATTTGCAGCTTTTAATCTTCTTTTCACTGTAGTAACAGAAATTTTTCTTCCACGGTCGCGATTCATTTCGGCGGCGATTTCTGGTGCTGTCAATTTCCTATTTCGCTTGCTCAGCAATTTTATACGCTCATCGTCGGGGTGAGTTGTTATGCTCTTACGACCTGAACGCGCCCTATCTCTTAAACTGCCCGTGCGTTGATGTCTCCGAATGATATCACTAACAGTAGATTTATTAACAGGTATTTTTCCGGAAATTTGACGCACTGAATAACCTTCTTGATGAAAAGCAACAATTACAGAGCGCTTTTCTAAACTTGTCGGTTTCCCTCTCGGCATTTTAATAACTTTAATCAGGTTCACACAAAAAGATACGCTATTAACTCTAACGCACGCACAAGCAGGTTTATTTAGAGATTAAAGCATTTATCAATACACAATAAACTTTCGGGTGACCTGCGCCCACCCCAAAGAGTATTGTAAATTTATTTCCTGCAGTATTGACCCAAAAATAATCCTATTTGTGCCTCATGAGGATTATCCTGAAAATTACTATATTGCGTCATAAAATATAATAGGTTTTTAATCATTCTCTGATCGATATTCTTGGAAGTGTGCCTGTACAATTGGTTATAAACTTCATAAAGGACCTAATATAAATATGTTATTTATATAGAAACGCAATTATATTATCTTTTAGTAGAATTTACAACATTTTACTAGGTGTCCGAACTAATATGGACGATAGTGTATGTGTATGGACGCAATCCTGTAATGAGATCGTGCACAAGCTGAAATTTTGAAATTCAATAAAATATCCATATTTACTTTACACGTCATACACAGTTCTTCAATCTCCGTAGATTTAATCGAATGAATCAATTTGATCCTCTTCGTACGTGTCGGTGTATTGTTGTAGTGGTGACATAGCAGAATCAGCTGATCGTTCTAACAATAGCTTTTACAAAAAGAGGCGTTTAACCTACGTCATCGAATAAAGAAAAAAAAACTACAATTTAATTCTTGAAAGTATGCGGTAAACAAAGTAGTATTCGACGGAAAACTCTTAATTGCGTTTAAAGTTGTGTACGTGCGTACAGTGTGGCGTGTAAGCGTTACTCTGCTTAGTAGCTTGCTTTTTACCTTGGTTGCTCCGGATAGAGGCAGAAATTTGTGCCACTTCCCGACTTTGGAGTCTTTGCAAGAACAAATTTATTCTACAATTTTGGCTAGCGATGCTTTTGAATCCAATATTTTTCATGCAACTGTGGATCGCAAACAGTTCTTCACTCTTATCAACATAGAAAGGAATCTTTGACCTCTGCAATTTATCACGGCGGTGCTTAGATGAAA
>LR737401.1:716764-731036 GCA_902655005.2 Marronus borbonicus
CCGATAAATGTGGTTCTGCGCTTATGTTTGCTGAACCTAAGTACTTGCCTTTGCCACGGTGTGTTCGGCAAAAATATCAGGAATCGTTCCGCTGGAGACTCAGTTTCGTTGACGTATCGTAAAACATCAGTTAATGGGTTGATGCGGCCGATATCAGGTGGTGGGTCGATTATTATCGAATGATTTAATTCGAATTAGCATTTCTTATTTCGTCCGCAATTTTATTCCGTGCTTGTAGTGCCGTCCGAACGATTAATTTTGCGCCGCCCAAATTTTGACGTCCAAAGCGATAGCTTCTTTTGCTTCCGCCGCTTTCATGATTGTCCGGATCTAGAATCCCTTGTTTTGGGAGAAAACTTTAATAGTAAGAAACAAAAAAAAATAGACTACATCGACTTATTTCCGATTATCCACAGCTCCAGCTATTTGTTGAATGTAAATGGATCTCTTACAAAACGATTATTTCAAATGTTTTATTATTGCTATGTTTGTAAGTGCTCGTGTGCGAATGAGGTCTATTTATTAAAAGAAACGCTACTTTTTTTTTGATGTTACACGTTATATTATATAAGCATACGTACTTTTCAATATCACGACCGCAATAACAAAATTTAGCTGCCGGGGCCTGTTTTCGACGAACTAAATGAATACATTATCTGTAGTTATAAATATCTACATAGAGAATTTGTGCACATGAGTACTTAGAAACATTACGTATGTTGAATTTGAAATTATGCAAGATGAGACGTTTGAAGCTTTCGTAATTCTCGTTTTATCCGCTGATATAGAAATGTACAGTCAGGAACAAAATAAGCACTTTTGCTTAGGTAAGAGACTAAAATTATAGCAAAAGTATTGCATCCAGAACAAATATCATTTAATTTATTGGTAACCGTGCACTTCGTAAAGTAGCTGTATAAGATCTGTAAAAAAAAAGGACATTTTGTAACGGCAATGTGAAGAATTAATTGGACAAGACTACGATGGCTGTGCTAGTACGACACACATTTACATCCATTGTGCATCCCATAGACTTAAATCTAGTTATAGTAAGCCCAAAATTCCAAGTATTGGGGTGTATTAGTTAAAGAAACCTTTTGAACTAATTTTTAATAAATTAGAAGAAATGGAAATCAAGTCTCGAACCGATACGCGAGCTTTTATAGCATTATAAGCTGTAGATGTTAATTTATTGATTGCTCATCGTTGAGGATTTACTTAAAACATTTACAACTCATACCGAAGGCAAATTAAAGAGCATGCGATAAATATGGCCGAAAGAATTAACAATTAAAATTGTGGTCGCAATCAGCACGGGTCCACTCCGGAAGATCGCCAGTAGTATCATCTTATCCCACATGTACATTTAATTACATCCTTGAAAGTAATGTCTCGGGCTCATTCAGGGCTCGTCAGATTGAAAAGAAACATTTCTTTGCAATAAAATATTAAATCTAGCAAAAGGAATTATTCCATCCAAAGACCTGGTTCTTCAATAGGAGTAACTGTTTCTTTGAATGGA
Source organism: Marronus borbonicus (assembly GCA_902655005.2). Classification (NCBI taxonomy): domain Eukaryota; kingdom Metazoa; phylum Arthropoda; class Insecta; order Coleoptera; family Scarabaeidae; genus Marronus; species Marronus borbonicus. Next base: position 718,287 of record LR737401.1, read on the forward strand.
AGAAAATAATCCTTCGTTTAAAGAAATTATTAGTTTTTTTCAAATCTATAGGTTTGTTGGATTCATGATATATTCTTTCAAACAAAACAATCGTACTTTGAGTTAAAGGAACAATCGAAAAGAAAAATTTCTTTCATTAGAAACGCGTATTTTTTCAAGTGTAAAAAATATTGGTACGCTGCTCATTCAAAGCAAAGAAATGTGGAATCAAATAAATGTTTCTTAAACACGAAGGCATTTTGTTATTAAGAAATACTTTTCAATTAAACTTATTTGTAAAGTGAAGATTTTAGTTCACTGAAAGAAAAACGACATTTCTAGTGAAAAATATTAAATCTTAACACCAAAAATTACTTAATTGAGATTACACCAATTCGGTCAAGAAACATTGAACAGACTATCGACGGTTTCTCATCAAGAGACACAAACTTGACTCACAATTCGCAAAAGCGCTTCCAAAAAGAGAAACAATAACCACTGCGCGTAAGTGCGTCCAACTGATTCGGCGATTTTCAGCAATCGTAAATATTAGTAAATCATTGAATTCAAATTTACAAACAAAACTAAGCCCTTAAAATACACGATTCATACGTAACGTGGAACATTTATAACGACAAAAATGTCTAATTGTATCAAGAATAGCTGCGACACGTTTCACGACCTGAAAATAGAAAACATGTTGTAACCTTAGAAACGTTACGTAAACAAACACAAAATGAACAGACGTGTTCGTCAGATTACAAATAAATATTTCTCTGCAATAAAATATTAAATCTACCGAAAGGAATTATTCCATCCAAAGATCTGGTTCTTCAATAGGAGTAACTGTTTCTTTGAATGGAAGAAAATAATCTTTCGTTTAAAGAAATTATTAGTTTTATTTCAAATCTACAGGTTTGTTGGATTCGTGATATATTCTTTCAAAGAAAACAATCGTACTTTGAGTTAAAGGAACAATCGAAAAAAAAAATTTCTTTCATTAGAAACGCGTATTTTTTCAAGTGTAAAAAATATTGTCTTGACACAAAGAGATATGCTTAAAAAATTAATTTCTTCGGTTTAAAGAATCCTTTCCATCAGTATAAAGTAGATAAAAGAGTCTTCAAAACAATGCCAAAAGGATAACAGAACATTATAACAGTAATTTAGAACGCTTTGAGAATTGGTTAAATGAAAGATATATATTTTTTTGGCGTTATTTCATTAAGTGAAAGCAATATTTCTTTGATATAAGTAAATATGAAGATATTATTTGTTTCAAAATAAAGTATATTTTTGAAAAATTTTTTTGTGTCAAAGATGATTTCTTGAAGTCAAGGAACTGTGTTTCTTGATTGCAGCCTTCTTTAAGAACGACGAGCCAGGTGTACGTCAGGCGTTTGTAGCTATCTCTTATTACTAGATGGTGCCAGGAGATACGCTTGGCTCGTTGTTCTTGAAGGAGGGTGATAAAAGCCGAGAGGCAAACAGCCACGTGGGTAGAGATACGTTCCCGACTATACTGATGACGCCGGGTAGGCAGAAACATCTCTTCGCATTGTTCTTGCTGAGATGCTTGAGGGATTTCAATCAAACTATTGTGACTATTTTTTCGGTTAAGAATGTGACGTTTTTTTTTAAATTTAAAAACTCAATTACTTAAGGTGAAATAATTAGATCTGTTGTTTTCATAAATTCATAATTCATAAATTTCTTTGGTGTTTCTTTGCTCGTATTGAAAAATATTATTTCTTTCACTTAATGCAACAAATACTTTCTTTCAGCGAAGCTCAGTGTATTCTTACTGAAATTTTGTACGATTAACGTAATAGTTTGTGTTTTTATTAAAGTAAGTAAGTGGGGGGAAAAAACAAAGATTCTTGCTATAATTCATTTGTTTTCAAGTTTTACTCCTCAATGGAAAATTTTCTGTGGACCCACATTCGGGTAAACATTAATTTATATCATTTTCGTTGATGGTTGTTAAACAGCTTCATTTAATTATAGCGCGGCAATCTTCATGTTTAAATAGAAGACAATGATGCCATATTTTATTCTAACGTTATTTTTCATTTCTGCGATTTCATCCTGTCGTATTCAATTCAGCGTGGAACAATTGTTTTACTAATTACTGGAAGATTATGAGGTTATATTTAGCTGCACACATGTCTATTGTCTGATTCCTGCGTAAGCTTCGTCGTGGAGAATTATTTCCGTACTCGATCAAAAGAATGTTGCCGATTGCGAGTGGAATTTACCAATACATTAAGGTCTCATGTTAAGCGTATATAAATTGATGCCTTACATAAGAACATAAGTAACAGTAACTACGAGCCTTAATGAAAGTATTTTCTCTGTAACTAGCAATCCGTGGCCGATGTAAATGTGCGGTGCTATCCTTGATTTCGCAAAAAACGCTATGAAAGTAAAAGTTTGGTTTATTTATAATTCCATACAGAGGTTGATCTGTGCATACGCCTTAGCGAAACAGCATAGAGAAACCAGGCCATATACTTGAAGTGGAAATTACCAATTCGAATAATTTTTTTTTTCCAATATTATTAAATTAATTGAGCTTTGTGTTTCATGATACGTTTGTACCTTTACAATATTTAAAAATTGGATACGCCAATTCAAGTAGTTAGGATTTTTCCAACAAATCTATTAAAAAAAAACAAACCTTAATGCAGTGAAAGCCCTCGTGAGCGGACATTCACGGTTCCAGCTTTTTTTATCCGCTCATGAGGAATGTAAAACAAATTTGACAAAATAATTCTAAAAATTTTCATCAAAAAAACAAGCCAAGAAATCTTCTTTGGAAGGCTTTCGATCGCTTGTAATGCATCAGCGTAGAAGTTTATAGGACCATTAGTATCTTCTTCCTCGTCATCGGCACACTGCATGAATATCTCTTCAATCTAATTTTCGCTACTTACTTTCCTACAAATATTCAAACTAGTTGAGTGTAGGCTTTCACGACCGTAATCCATAGTAGAAATGTCTTTCGGGTGATGTCGCGTAGTTAATATTTTATTTGACGTTTCGCTGACCATGCTGTCAGCTTCTTCTTTAGAAATATTCTGAAGAAGCTGACAGGATGGTCAGCGAAACATCAAATAAAATATTAACTACGCGACATCACCCGAAAGACATTTCTACTATAATATTCAAACTAATTCTTAAAAGTTTATACACCCCGTTTGGCCGCCACCACACTAAAAAAAGATATATTTTATATAGGTTAAACGCGAGTGCTGCATTTGAATATTGTATATAAATGGTTTCTGGTGTTAGTATTGTTTGGTTAGCACGACAACAGTAAACAAAACAAACTGACAGTGGCGATCTTAGTCTGTTTCCAGCGAACGCTCGAAATTCGTTCCTTTCACCCCCCGATACTTCATACCTAGATTTTAGTTTAAGGTCTAAGGATCAACAGTTCGAAAAACAGCTATATCTGTATGTTTTGTTTACCGCTGCCGCGATAACCAAACAATTCCATCACTAGACATCGCTTGCATAAATTGTTCAAATGCAAGACTCGCGTTTAATTGTAAAATATATCTTTTATTTTATAGTGTATTAGACATATGCATCATCTGGTGTTTGAATTTGGTAAAGTTTAGTGTTTAAAACCGAACACTCTGTATATTTCGAAGGGTTTCTAATACCATGTCCAGATAGATTGCATGTCAAAAGCGTAAAAATTTACGCTGACTTGTTGAAGAAAATGGATATCTTCACCTTTAGACAATTCGAAATCTGTTACAGATAAGTGCATTTCTTCCCTGCTTATCGATCACCACGTATATACGAAAATATAATTTACGGTATCTATAATATTATCTGAAGATGTTGACCTCCTACCACTTACCCAATGCCAGAATTCAACAAATCTTGAAGGCTAGGATACCTAAATATACAGGGTGTTCAGTTTGAACCGACTCTTTGTTTCTAAAGATACGAGGACGGTTAAATTGCGGAATAATTCAATTTTTTTTTCCTTAGATTCAGATTCTCGTATCGGAAAAACAACTGCCTGTACCAGTTCGCCGGAAATTTTTATATTTTCGAGATCTACGCGTTATTCTGGATCTGAATGTATCATTTTGGAAAACAAATAAATTAATTTGTTTTTACTGCATTAAGAAGCATAAATTGAAACAACACAATACAAAATCAATATTTAACAATAAATTTGTTAATTTTCATACGTTTTTCTTTTTTTTTTAGTGATGTATTCAGATGCAGAATAATTCGTAGATTCCGAAAATGTAAAGATGCAGAAGGTTTAAAATTTTTTTTTCCTAATGACCTTGGCATCTAGGCCATTAGCCACCGCGATATAATTAATTATTTATAATAAATAGTTAAAAACCTAACGACACCGGAAGAAAAGATTGAAGATACACTGGGACACACATTTCTCGTCACGGCGTCCGTCGTGACGACTTAGTAGACATACAATGCTAGACCACGGATAACGGGGATAACATATACCTCAGGAACAAAACAACAAAGGATCAACAGCTACTACAACTTAAGAGCTATTGTTTTCAAGAAGTCTACAATATAACCAAAAATAGCTTCGTTATTTAAAGATAATAAACAAGTTATGTTCACAGGAAACATGTTGACTATTGATTGAGGTGTTCAATTAAAAAAAAAAACAAAATTGGTAACTTTTCCGGTGAACTTTGAGATATTCGGAATCTCAAAGTTTACGGCAAAAAAATTCAATTGTTTTGTCCTTGTAAGCTCTAGAAACAAAAGAGTTACCCATAAAACAGGGTTAATACTGAACAGTCTGCATAGTACAATATTTGGAACAATTTCTCCAAAATAACACCTTTATAAACAGGGACTTAGGACTCATCCTGTATATCACTAGCCGCTCGCAATTACGGTATTTTTCGTAAAAGATGCAGTACCCAACCGTACGTAACGAGCTATGCAGGTAAGTGAAGTGCCTTAAATATAGAAAGAGCGTATAAGTTCAATGACTTGGATTTCTTGGTAATTTTCCAAAGTTTTGTATCGACTTGATACACGAATAACTACGCAAACCATGCTTCTATTGAATGGTAATATACTCGAGAGTCGTAAAACAGATACCGTATACCGTACGTAAAATGTGTGTCACAAATTCGAACAATAAAACCGTAAAATGAATCATTAAGACGGCGTTGATGTGTTTTGATTTTGATTTACGACAATATAAATGGGATAATTTTAATCTATGACGAACATTTAATAAACAACTTAAATGGCGAATAACTACTTATATTTACAGTATTTTTTGTTTTTAGGTAAATATTTAATTCATTCCGTACAAAGAAAATAAGCTTAGCTTTAATACAATGGAGGATGCTATATTTAAGTCCTTTTATCTTTTTCATATAGTTACGTAGTAATATTTGCTCGGTATAATATGACGAAATATTACTTAACAATTTTAGACCGGCGTGAAAAGAGCAGCCAAAGATAGCGGCCACTTTTTTCGATGATACCCGAACGTCTAGGGGCACCAGCAAATTGGAGAAATAGAAAAAAAAATCGTATCGATCCAAGTTCAAATGTTATCAAACGCAGATGCGACATATAAAATTCTCATTCATATGTCGCTCGCCCATTAAAATGCAGTTGCCTTGCAACTGCAAGGGTCCAAAGGATAGTTTACCTAAAACATTTACACAAAAAAAACCTGAAAATCTGAAGCCCTCTAAGACATATCACATGGAATTTTTAAAGTACTCGTTTATTCAAGTAAATCCCTAGATACCACCAGATAATTTCTACGCAAAATTCATAATTTTCGAATTTTTAATAATTTCCGATATAAAAATCAAAATTTGAATTTTTCGCGTTATACTCTAAATTCCTTCGAGGACTTTTCAGCGCGATACGAAGGCTTCAGTTACATGTTTCTGAGTAAAATCGGACTCGGAGAATCGATTTCCGCCACCCTTATTTACCTATCTCGTGTATTTTTCGAATTACACCCCGAAATAGGCTAAAGATAGGGATCAAAGTTTCCCAACATTCTAAAACTTATATCTCACTTACCGTAAGAGATAGAAAATCGGGGTAACTTTTAATGGATCCAGCATGTCGAATTCTATAAACGAAGTTGTTAGTTGGCGAGGTATAGGAAAATGAAGAAAATGAAGAAAGTTTTTAAGGGGTAGAAATTCGGACGATTTGACGATTTCAAAAATGTTTTAAAATATTTATTTCGATGATGGTTCTTTAAGCAGTTTGACCTGCTGATTACACGGATTACGACTATTTTGCGGCAGCTTCGATTGTTTTTGAGAAATTTGTGTTTGGATGTCATTATTTTGTAATAAATTGATTTTGGTAAATTTGGCAGATAAATATCGGCGTCACATCAAGAAGTTTAAATCTTTAAGCAGACGTTATAATTCCATTCAAGAACTATTTCTACCCACTATTAGCGTGTTACTAACTTGTTCTCCTCGTTACGCAAAATTGAATCAAATCGATGTTTATGCAACGTTTCAATTAAATTAAAAGCGGAGCCCGTTTATAGATCCAATCAGAACGCCGAGCGGAGAAAAATAACACAGAATCTCATCGAGTAAACATCTAGGACTAATTGAGAGACATCATGACATGCTGTTTGCATCATACAACTTACGTACGTGAAGTACAAGGTTACGATAAAGTAAGGGGCAACAACGAAAATCGATGGAAATTGAATTTCTCAAATAATAGGTTCCTTTCCTCCAAGTTATGCGCCGCATTGTACAACATTTGCTGCTTAATACTATCTTTTAATTCTTCCAGCGTTTTTAATTGTTATAACTCCAAAGTTAAAAATTCACGGGTTCCGATTAGACGATCTTCGTCGCTATGATTTTTTTAAACGTCAGCTTATAATACGATCTTGAAAAAGCAGCAGTTAATAAGTTTAAGCGTCCGGTAAATGTGCGGGTGTGCCCCATCCTACATTAAATTTATGTATTTAGTTGCGTACTCGTTTTGCACTTATCGAATTGCATAATTTTTTAACATTTGTAGGTATTTGCTTGAGACAATACGGACTGATGACGAAATTTGTGACTTTCTTGTCATTAAGTTCTTCTTGAATGATTGCCTGTATATATCTGCCTTCTTTAAATCAGTCGTCCATTAGGTTCGGGATTGTAAGCCAAGACACTTCACGTGCTTAAAATTCATTTTAATTTTACAATTCACAACATTTAAACAAATTACTCCGCCAGTAATTGCGTAGCTGCCTCATCAAATTGCGTAACCTTTTCCCTTGAAGAAATGCTTAAATTTAATATGTACGGGTCTGAAGCGTAAAGTGTGAAAAACGTCTCCATTTGTCGCAGATCTTGAACACTTTTTAGCATGATGCAATCCGTATTGACGATCGTTCCTGTTACTAGCTTCTTGGGTATCCTTAGAAAGTTGCCGAATGGACAAAAATGCATGTAGCTAGAATTAGTACTTTATGTACAGTTGAAAGCATCTAATACCAACTACACTACCCGACAAAAACATAGACGCGGTATCGTTTCTATTTACGAAACAAAGTTTATAGACATTATATAAAATGTAAATGAGGGTTATTAACACTTGTTATGTAAATAGTCCATTTATAGATATTTCTGGGTATTTATTGCTTTACGAGGGGTAATTGAGATTTTCCCAGATCAAGATAGGAATTTTGAATGCGCAATCCACTCTTTCGCTCTATTCCCATCATTCACAGGAAGTTTGAAAAAACTTATGTTCTTATCTTTTTTATTATTTTTGAAGCAATTTGCATAAACGCACATATGATTCGCGGTAGTTATCTTTCAGGAATTTCTATATTAAACCGGATCGATGGTACCAATACGCTAGCTCAAGAGAGACTGAACGAGCTCCATTTTGTAGGATTCGAAAATCTCGGTTCCCATTGCAAGTACAAGGAAACCATCACAGACCGACGGATCCCAAATATACATTTATAACACGCCTTCTTTTTAAATATTACCCAGTGAGGACAATCCTAAGGTTTCTAGTACAAAATCATAAAAAGACATTAAATATCCACCAATCGTAAGATCTTTAAAAGGTTTTTTTACTTACGCCCCTCTTTTTGTCGTGATGCACATTCATCTTTTAAAATACATTTTGGTGTAAAAAAAAGAACGGTTTGTTACTAACATAAGAAATCTCCATTTTTATTAGGAAATGGGAACGGGGTTTCTGAACGCCCACAATTTGAAAATAAACCAATAAAATAACCGCGTAACCTTAGCATCTATTTCATTGCGTACTTTATGAGCAGTTGCACGGACAGGAATTAAATTTTAATTTAGAATTAAGTTAATAACATCAAAACCTTCTATCGACATGTTACACATGGTTCAAATCAGAAAAAGAAGCTGTCTGACGGAGTTCACACCCAACATGGCGCGGATGAGAAATATAAAACTCGATAATGGCCGAAAAGTCACCTAGAACACACCAATGAGCAGAAGATCGATCCCCTATCCTGTATCTCCAATAACAAGCGAAATTCTCATAATGAGGGCCGAAAATGAATCAGCCTAGATGGAGAAGTTATGAAGTAGATTATTATTACAATGTTTTTGGAAGAGCTATTGGGGGCTACTGCAATGGATGGAATAGATGCTGCTACTTTTATTGCGTAATAATTACGAAGAAGTTAATTTGTTGTTATTGTTAAAATGTTAAACGGTTAATATTGTTGGTGCGCTGTATCCCACAGCAACTGCGCTTTTACTTACACTACCCGACAAAAACATAGACGCGATATCGTTTCTATTTACGAAACAAAGTTTATAGACATTATATAAAGTGTAAATGAGGGTTATTAATACTTGTTATGTAAATAGTCCATTTATAGATATTTCTGGGTATTTATTGCTTTATGAGGGGTGATTGAGATTTTCCCAGATCAAAATAGGAATTTTAAATGCGACGAAAATTTAGACCCTGCGCATTTATTACATTAATACAAGCAAAAATGTTTTAATTTGATGCTTCTCTTTATATGCAGCGGTTGTGCTGGTAAAGTGTACACATTTCACCGCGAGAAATTATATTTTATAAAGTGTTCGCAATATGGGTAGAAAAAACAATTATCCTTAATAGAAAGGGGTCAAGTTCTAGCCTGGCACCAGGATGGTGTTAGTAAGAAGGAAATTGTTCGTCGGTTACGAAGAAGCGATCATTCCGTTAGAAATTTCCTAAAAGATCCGGAAAATTACGGCAAACCAAAAGGCCAGGGGCGACCGAAAGCTGTAAGTGAGCGGGATAAACGCATGGTATTGCGGTGTGCATCCAATTCTTCTGCGTCCGCGAGAGTAATTGCAGGACAGGCGGAGGTACAAACGCACGTGCGTAATGTTCAAAGGATTTTAAAAGCGTCACCGGTAATATCACGGAAGAAAATGTTGAGAAAACCGCCACTTTCGGCGAAACACAAAGAAGCGAGGTTGAGATTTGCCGAAGAACACGTATCCTGGAAGAAACAATGGGAAAAAGTTATATTTTCCGATGAGAAACGTTTTAATTTGGACGGACGGGATGGGTACTCGCATTATTATCATGATCTGAGAAAGGAACCAAAAGCGAAAATGACCAGACAATTAGGGGGTGGATCTGTGATGATATGGGCAGCGATTGGATTTCGCGATAAAAGTGAGATAGTGTTTTGCACGAACAAAATGACATCTGCTACGTATAAAGATTTATTGCGTGACAATCTTCTACGTTTTGGAAGCTAATGGGCCGGGCGCAATTTTGTTTTTCAGCAAGATAACGCGCCAATTCATAAAGCAAAAACCATTACTGAAGGGTTTAAAGGGAAAAAGATTAAAACTTTACAGTGGCCGGCACGGTCACCAGACTTAAACATTATTGAAAACATGCGGGGTGATTTGGCACGTCGCGTTTATGGCGGAGGCCGTCAATATTTCACGGTACAGGAACTGAAAACTTCAATAGTGACTAAATGGCAGAAACCCCCCAAAATTATGCGTTAAATTTATATAAATCTATTAATAACAGACTATTGGAAGTGATTAAGAACAATGGAGGATCTACGCATTACTGATCACTCATTTGTTTATTTTTGTTTTACATTTGCAACAGAGCGTATAAATTTTTGTCGCAGAAATTGTTTAAACATTGGAGTAATAATTTATTATTTAGTTCATATATTACTGGAGGAAATATTTTTAAGTTTATTTCACTTTTACGAATAGAAACTTAATTAGATACCTTGCCAGTTTCGCAAAGAAATGTTGTAACCCTTAAAACCCTTTAAAAAGTTTAAAGAGTTTTTGTCGGGGAGTGTATTTTACTTACGTAGTATTCCGCTGTTTTAAAAGCAAATTCTCCGAATTTTTCTGGATTGATCTTATTACCGCACGCTAGAATGTGCAAGATAATATGGAATCTGTGTATCGACTCTTCAGCAACTTTAGTAATTGGAGATGAGCTTGCAAAAAACCGTCTTGCAGTATTACTATTTACCTTGTCGTGGTTTATCTATAATTAAACCGAATTCGTCACGAAATCTTTCCCGGACCTGTTGTTTCTTGGTTTGTTTTTGCTGCTTGTGCTCCTCTGTATAATACCTTGTAAAAACAAGAACAAAACATGTGGCTTCTCGATTGTAGTTACCATATTTTGTTATTTACCTGTATATATATATATATATATCCACGTAAATATGTTATGTATATTATTTCGTGATAATATGAATTTGCAAATTAAATAAGGAAGCCCATGACAAGCACGAATTGCGAAGAACAGCCGCAAACCGGTAAAACGCAGATGTTGATGGTGCGCAGCGTATAAGATATTATTTATTTGTGCAAAATGGCGTAAATACGCGCAAACTTTTTTTTTACTATCTGAGAGAGGACATTGTCGCTATTGTTAAGTCTGATTGGAAGAGCCCTGCTAATAGTTAAAACCTTAACCAAACATTTAGAATTTTCCACCCAAATATACGTTCATTTATTGTTTATTTATATCCTAACTATGCCAACTGTTTAAAAAATGAAACCTCCGGAAACAGGTGCGTTTCAATGTTATGAAACCTTCCACTTTGCAGGCCTGGCAACTTCCTATAGGCAACTCTAAATAAAAAATGCAAACCGGGATATAAAAGCCCTATTATAAATTATATGTCGCATAATATCAATTTTCAATTTTGGTATTTTTGAAACGATTTCGGCCATCGGCCCCAAAGCGAGTCGTAGCGGTTAATCTTTCGGATTTTGCGTAAAACTTTCCAAACCGTGGTATATGCATTCGCCGTCATTTTTAATATTGTATCAACACTAGCGTTTTGATTTTCCCGAAGAACTTCCGCAATTTAGACATCGCCAATCTTTGGTCTTCCAAATCTCCGGATCCTGTCCTTTAAAACGAGAGAAACGTTTCATTTTTAATTCATCTATTATTTATTTATTATTATTATTATTTATTTATTAATCTTCCGTTCACAATCATCTTTTTGACACCTAATTAACTCGCTGCTTTATAAATTAACATGGAATATCAAAGTCCAAATTAGTCCAATCATTTATTGGAATTATCATTACCAACGTGACGCGATGTAGAAGCAAAATAAAGTAATAACATTAAAATACCCGTCGTATGAGACGTGAAGGTATTAAATTCGAGTAAAATTAATTTTCTCTACATGATGTTTATTTTGCCCATTATTGCTCTACGGTTAAAACGATATTATTTTCAAAAAATGACGTAGTAGCTTCGATAATGAGAAAAGTAGACAGTGCAAGTTAGCGCAGCTAATAGCCATAATATTCGATTTAACCTATCTCGCCGTTCCGAAACTAATTTGTTTCGTAACATTGAACACATGTCGCTAAGTGTTAATGTATTTGCCTTAATCTTGTGTACATATAGGTCCATGTATATTCGGGTTATCGTTTCAAATATTTCCTGCTGTATCATATATATATTTATTTAATCTATTTATATCATTGGCCCATTTATTTTTAATCCGCATATCTCATGCGCCTGTTGTTTTTTTTTTGTATTGACAAGTTATTGATGATATTTGTGGATAGCGCCTTATCGACATTTAATTTTGTTTAGCTGTATCGAAATTGTTTCTTATCTTCTTGTCTATTTGTCTCTACGCTGTGTTTTGTTATAAATGCATTCTTGGTTTAATGGACAAGTTTATTACGTTATTAAAAGTATGTTTTTTTGAATTAATGAGCGCGCATTCCATTAAAAAAAAAAAAACTCATTCTATATTTAAATAGCCACACTCTTGTTTATTGCCCGTATTATTTATAACATCCACATCTGTTTGGTGAAATACGATAGCTGTTCAATAAGGACGATGACTTCCTCGTTCGATGTGAACCGTTGTCCGCTGAGCCATTTTTTCAAATTTGAAAATGAAAAGAAGTCACTGAGGGCCAATTCCGGTGAATCCGCTGGATGTTGTACTAATTCGAGCTTTAATTCCATCATTTTGGCCATCGAAACCGCGCAGGTGTACATCCGACCGTTGCGTCGACCGGTTGCGACCGATTGCGACGGAAAAGCGTCGAAACAATCTCAGAGTCGACCACACGGTTGCGTTTTCATCTTCTCCTTTTTTTTCTGGGTGATCAGCCCGTATTTAATGCGATTTTTAAAGACATCCTTATTAAACGATTTAATCAAATTTGGTTGATTCATGATGCCATAAAATGGGCCTCTCGGCGCGGTGTGTGTCCTGCTTACCTAAAG
>LR737401.1:751934-763307 GCA_902655005.2 Marronus borbonicus
ACATATACTATTGGTTCTTCGCGCCGGTTAGGGTGGCTCAATTCTACATAGCCGAAAATATACAACGTTATCATATCTTGGCTACCGTTATTCTGATGCACAACATAATGGTTACCATGAGGAACCAGTTTGAAACTTTGAACTTGATCTTGGCCGAAGTCATCGCGAGAAACAGGAGGATCCGGGCGGATGAAGTTAACACGCTTCAAACTGCCTACATGTTGCTCACGGAACAAATGCAGAATTACAACAATGCTTTCGGCAGCGCCATCTTCCTTTTGGTCGTGCACGTAGTCATGAACTACATGAATTTCTTCAACGGCGCCGTCGATATGAAGTTCGTATTGAGCTTGAGAAGGAGTATTCAGTTTATTTTTCTCGCCTGGATACTTGTATTACTCGTATGTATATTTTTTTTTTCGGTAGTGATTGGTACTTACGTTTACGGCTAGTTTAGAACTTGTTTCATGTGCCCAAACCACTTCATCGCGATGTACTCCAGAATCGGTTCCACGTTTAAGTCTTCGTATTACACCTTTAACCACTCTTGTTATCTATTGTTTTTACAGTAATTACCACTTTTATTTTTTCCCTTTCCAGATTCTAGTTCCCTTTTCATTGCTGCATTTTTCTTGATTGTTTTCTCATACTTCTGTTCGCAGCCTGGCTGCTCGTTCGTAAAATCTCTTTCGCAAATTGATTCACCAAAGCTATATGGCGCCGTTTGACGAATTTGGGGAAATGTTGGGTACCGCCTCGACACCATTTTTCAAATCGATCAAAACCATGTTAAATAACAAATTCTTTTTATTCCAGTGGATGATAACGGTTATCGGAATATCGTGCGGAGCCACCACTAAGACGGCGGAAGAAACTAAACTTCTATGCTACGAACTGTGCGCCAAATTCAAAGAGGTCAATAATTTCAGACTATACGAGGAGATGATGGTCTTCGCCAGATTGGCGAAATCTGCGCGACCTACCATTTCTGCGGCGGGGTTCTTCGATGTCGATTACACCATGTTGTACAACGTTTTTCAGATGATGATGTCTTATGTGTTGGTAATTCTCCAATTGTATAAGTAGAATGGTTCAACTGAGGCCTTACATTTGATCTAACAATAAGTCCTTTTTTTGAACTACTTGTTACGTAAAATGTGTCGCACGAGCTATTGTAGTGTGTTGGAAATAAAGACATGCTTATTGTCTGTTTTATTTCATTGTTTTCACCGCAATACCCATAAAATTTTATAAATTAATTATTGCCCAAATTTATTGGAATAAAGTGCCAACAAGAACTTTATATTTTTTCCAATAATCTCCATTTAGCGTAAGAAGAGAGAGGAAATAAGGAAAATAAGCACAATGAATTGAAAGAAAGAAAACATCTTACTTTTTTAAACATAAAATAATAAAATTATCGATTTTATGAAAAATTTGGGACTTTCCTATTCCTTTCCTAGACATCGTGGAGCAATAAAAAACCAATAAAGGAACTGGAGCAGGAGTATTCTAAAAGAATCATGACCGCTGGGAACGCAAATCACCGTTTTCCAGGCGGAAACCTCGGGGCTGAATACTGCTTAATTGATCTTGAAGATTGTAGCCAGAAACATTAATCTGCATATTGCCAGCAAGCAAGTGAAATTGACCAATAATGCCACAGACCTCAATCATCAGCCTTTGAAACTCGTACGCAACTTTATTCACAACCATGTACGTTATAACAGATTATTTCCGGGTTAAATCTTAACAAATCCAGAATTCCCTCACTACTACACTGGCGGCAATTAAAAATGCACCACCAAATTTTTTTTCAAAATAATGTTTATAAGCATCAAAAATGCTTATACTATTTATAAACATGTAAATGAAAGACAATTTAACAAAAGAAAAGTAAAGCGCGACTATGCTCAGATGTTAAAAATAATCGCAATAAAGGCCGGTAGCTACGGGACTCGTCTGTAAGAAAGTTCTACAACCGACAGCTTCTACCACGGCCAACCAATCGCTTCAAAAGAAAATTTTCTCGGGGGGCGATCCTTCTGGGTGCGCCTAAACTTGCTCTACGCGCTTTAAGTTTAAGTTGACTAGGGGTGGTGCATTTATAATGGCAGCCAGAGTATATTCCATTTGTTTGCTGTTATGCAACTAATATTGTTTCGATCTGTTATTGGTTTGTACGCATATTCAAGGTCCTACCTATATAGGACCAAATTGAATTTAAGAGCCTTAATTTAAAGGATACATTTACTAGAAAAGGTCAAATTACAAGATAATGATATATACCATATAATGACCTACCATTACTGTTGAATTTTTGATCTTTCACTTGCATTTAGACGCAACCTTCTTTAGTATACGCCTTAAAATGCCTTACAAATCAAATGCGAACCTCGTGAAACATTTAGCAAGTTACGCTATATTCTTGGGACTTGCTCCCAGATACGATAAGCAAAAAGAACAATTTACGAGCTCCAAATTACAGCGATTTTACGGAGCATCTTGCGTATTGACGACCGTCCTCCTTTTGCTGGGCTTTGCACCGTTCCGTTTCGCATTATTTCGACAACACACCATCTTGAGGGTTACTCTAGATCTCCTATCGTTGTGTTTAATGATCTTCGCTAACATCTTGCCGATGTATTTAGTTAATTATTCGCGTCGAGACGACTGTTTGGATATTTACAACGATGTGCTTGAAATTGAAAAGAAATTCGAAAGGTTCGCTGCGAAATATTCAAAGAAAAGCTTTTTTACGTAGAACTGCTGGTATACCACTTGTTGATGATATATTTGCTCGTTTCCGGTTTAAAAATGTGGTTGATGATTCCCGCCGTTAGGATGCGCAGTGTGTCTTAGAAATATTTCAACGTTATCAAAATATAACTAACGTCATCGTGATTCATAATCTTGCGTTTATATTTAAGGAGCAGTTGGAAAATTTAAATGTTTTTCTAAAGAATTGCACGAATAGGGTTAACGTGGAAGATATAGAATATATTTCTATTGGTTGTAGACCAAATGTCACGTGCGACTAAGATCTTTGGAGTTTCGATATTGTTACTGATTATAGATTTTTTAATAAGTTTTTCGAACTTTGTCAACATCGTAAGCTACATGCATCATCACCATTTACCTTATACGTCATATGTCCCACCCTTGTGGTTATTACTTTTATTGGTAAGTAGATATTTGAAGGAGAAAGAGGAAAAGGAAGGATTTCTCAAATTCGTCGATTTTTAAAAAGCTCTCTTTCTATTTCAGTGCATGATAACAGTAATTGGAATATCTTGCGGTGCCGTCATTAAGGCAGCAGACGAAACTAAACTTCTATCCTACGAATTGTGCGCCAAATTCAGAGAGGCCAACAATTTAAGATTATACGAGGAGACGTTGGTCTTCGCCACGATGACAAAAACGGCGCGACCCACGATTTCGGCCGCCGGGTTTTTCGACGTCGATTGCACCATGTTGTACAACGTTTTGCGGATGACTATGTCGTATGCGCTGGTAATTCTCCAATTGTGTAGATCGATTGTCCAGCAAGGAGCTCGCCCTGTAGATAGAAAAAGTTACTACACGATCGTCTGCGAGATCTTTATTAATACAATACTTGTTTATTTCCAAGTTAATGATATCGTCCAATCGAATCGGACGCTCATTACCTTAAAAGCACTTTCACAGCATATATTTTACACGCGTTCATGTCGAATAGTTCTGTGTTGCCATCACAGTAACCTTGTTCCACAGATCGATATTGAAAGCAGGGAAAATGTCGACGGGATACTTTGTGAAACCAAGTAGAAAGACCAACATAAAGTACATTATTCCATTATTTAGATTATGCAGTGTTTTGTGCATATTACCGCCTTACGATTTCCGAAATTATAAGTTCTCCATTAACTTCACCTATAAGCTTTACAGGGCGCTGATGATAATATTTACGTTGGCCGGCTTCGTGCTTTGTTTCATAAGCAAAATTTATCACACCTTCAACTTGATACAAAAGACCGTGGTTGTTGTCAATGTTTTAGCGTACGTATCTTTCTTTTTGATCAACGTTACATCGTTATCTTCTGCGAACTTCAACAACTTCAAGAGCTTAGAGAAATTTTTAAACGAGCTGGTTTCAATTGATAGGAAGCTAGTACCTTACCACATGAACAACAAGACGAAAGCTAGGACTTTCTTGTGGTTGGAGATATTCCTCAACCATTGCTTGTTATTCTTCGTCATGTTATTCGACGCAGTCCTCTGGTACTTGGCTACGGATAACCGATTCCACTTCTACATGCTCTATGAGAATCTCCAGAAATACGAAACGCATATTTTGGTTCAACTAATGGTAAACTTCATCATGTGCTTGAGGCACCGCTATAAGATCGCTAACAGCCTCCTAGCCGATTCCGTTAAACAAAGAGACATCGTCCAGGTTTCTTCTTCGAAAATCTTCTACAAACCCTACAACAACATCTACACTGTGAAGAACGTAATCAAGATATTCATTGGATTGAATAAGATGGTGGAATATTTCAATAAAATCTACGGTTGGACCCTGCTCTGCATTCACATCAATATAATCGCGAGCTTGCTGGTTTCTCTGGATTTCATCATAGAATTCAAATCCGAAAGCAACATCTTAAAAGATGGATACGGTTTGCAATTTATTTTGTTGATGTCGATGTGGTCGCTTATGGCGTTGGTAAGTATACTGGGAGTTCTATCAATTGCTCCACTTCAATACATGCACTTCTTTCAAGGGTCTGGGAATTTTATTGGCCAGCATTGCTAACTCTACAATTAACGAAGCTCAGAACACCTCGCACGTTAGCTATAAGCTCCTTCAGTATGTACCAGCTTTTACGTGTGATATTCAAGACCGCGAATTACGCGAAGATCTTCTATTGTTGTCGGAGCAATCGTCGTTGAGGACTCCTAGTTTTACAGCGGCAGGCTTCTTCAACGTCGATTATACTATGCTGTTTACCTTATTAAGTTCTATAACTTCATATCTCGTTGTGTTGATACAATTCAGCAGTTAAACATTACTTTTAGGGGAAATACTGTGGAAGCATTCAGAATTTAACTGGATAACATTCAGCACAACAAAGTTGCCAGGCTTATGAGCTATAAGGCTTTTGGCAGACACGTAATTTCACTTCTGTAAATTAAACTGAATAAAAATGCTTAAAATGTGTTGTATATATTTTATTTCTTCAGTTATAAAGAGCGCACATTTTAGCTAGTATAACTAGAACCAATGTAACACAGTAAGACCACAATATAAGACGTTGTAAAGTTAACGATGAAAAAGAACCATTTATAATCTACAATAAAGAAACCTTGTATGGAAAAAATTGGTGGATTTACGTATGCCCGAGAAGCTAGAACCATCAACTGGCACGCGGAAATCATTTTCATTTTGATTGGAGAAGATCTTAACGCAACCATTAGATTTAAAGAAGTCTTCCCTAAGCTTCTGGCCTTTTTCGTGGTTTGGGCGGAAGCGGAGGCTAGAATTATGGATAAATACTGAAAAATAAATTTTTATAGTTTCACGCATCGATAAAAATAATTTTTTAACTTACATAATGGAAACACGACCAAAAAATGAAGATGGCCACCCATTTGACATCCAACATTCCAAAAAATACTATAGCGTTATTTATATACATCAAAATCCCCATAATTATGCTTAAAGTTAACGTAAACAACGTCCAACCGAAAAGTTCATTAAACAATCGAGTTAGATCGCTCAAGCTAGCCAAGATTTTAGCCATATCGTGCAAGGCAAGCTTGAGTTCGGCTTCTTTAAGCTGTCCTCGCATAAATTGTTTCATGTTGTATAATACGATCCTCTCAACGACTTCGTAGCGATACCCAACTTGCTGGATGTGGTGTTGCAATAGGACAACCCTAAAGGTCATTAGGTGCCTCATGAGGGTCTCCAACCAGAACCACCAGGAGACCAAGATGGAGGTATAAGTGATGTGAGATACGCAAAATATTATTGGGAATACGGTCTTCCAAAATATCATCTTCCTCATGCATTTACGATCGGGTTCTGGGCTCTTACGGATATATCTGTGCACTATGGTGTCGATCCTGTCGAACAAGGAGGCGAATTCGTGGTATTTCTCGTTCTTCCACAGATGCAGTGAGGTTGTGGAGTGGAACGTGAGAAACGAAATGAGAAGCGGAGCCGTGATGCCGATGAAGCTTTGGAGGAAATCCTTGTTGTTCCAAAAATTTCCATGCGTGATGATGATCATCACGGTGCAAGCTATTATGACGGATACGACGAATAAGAAATAAAGGATGTTTAACTTGTTCCCCATCAAATTTCGCCCGTTCAGTCGAAAGCATGGTATTACGCCAGTGGCTAAAAGCAAATACTTTAACGTCGTGAAATTCTTCGGATGCGCAACGCTAGAAAATGTTTTTTCTGTGAATTTCATTTTAAAGCTATGTTTAACATAGCTTTACGACAATGAAAATGATCGTTTCTTTGCATTACCCAGCTCCCTATTCTAATGATATTGAATAATTAACATGTCAAATAGAGATAAGGAACTTACGAAAACAAGAGCAAATACTTGAAATGGTGATTAATATTTTGATGTAGAATTTCACTTATTAATAGGAGAAACAAAAAAAAGTATCGACTATTATTTACGGTCACGGTTGAGATGTACAGGTGACTCAAATTCTAAACGTAAACAATTATTAACCGCTACCTACAATAAAAATGTTGATGAAACCGACCGTAAAGCGCGGTAAAAACATCTGCAAGATAACATCTAACACCGTAAAAAGAATTACATTTAAATTCTGTTATCTATCACATGCAATACTATCTATGTCCTTGACTACATAGAATACTTTATTACCCTTCTTCATAAGCTTTTGGCCAAGGTAAAAGCGTGAAAACAAATGATAACGTAATAAATATCATTGGAGGAACAGTTTCTTCGGTTACGTAGGCTTATGCGGTCTTCAATAACACTATATTCTTGGTTTCCGAGTTGGAACCGCGTCGTTGGCGTAGTCTCTATCGACGTTTCGTCCTCATTGTTAAGCGACATCTTCAGTGCCGTTACCGCACACTGTCTAGGGATTATTCGTTCCGGAGGGGTTTATATAAGGCTAAATTTGAATTTGGGTTGAAAAGGATTTTGCGATGATGCGATCGGTGGCACATTGAATGTAGCCCAGTTATACTTGCTTACAGAAATTAAGACTTTATGAGGGGAGTTGCTGTGGAGAATGGCTGATGTTGTGATTAGTGGTGACTTTCCTAAAATACTTATTGCGGATCAGAGTTTTGGTTATGCGGTTCAGTTCTTGAGGAAACGAATTGAGTCCGGATGTGGAAATGGGCCTTGGGATCAGAGAATTGATAACACCTTCTTTTTGGACTGGATCTCTATCTATCTGTGTCGGTAAACGGAATGCCCCACTTCACCGTCAGGACGCCGCTGTACGAGAACATCTAGGAAAGCGTATGACATCGTGTTGGGAATTCAGGAACGATAGGAAATTGCTTAAAGATTCGTCATAAGGAGAGACGAAACGTTGGTAGAAGCTATGACGACGGTGCGCTTCCGACCCGGAAAGAGTACAGTTTCTTCTGTTTAAAACTTTATATAAGGCAATAAAATGCGGCGTACATTGTTTGGAGTATTGAATCTTTTGCAACAATTTCGAATCATAAGTGACGAACAAAATTTAGTTTTGATTTCAATAGTACCAACTGAAAAATTGAAATCCTAAAACACAAATTATCGTATTTACAAAGAAGCGTATAATTCGAGGCCTAAAGCCAATCGTGCTGGGAGGAGTGGAAATTTCATTTGTCAAGGAGGCGAAATTCCTCGAAGCATGGTTCGATCATGTCAATCAATTCAACGAAGCTACTATTGCCTTCGGCAGATGTCGAAGGTTGTGTGGAAAAACGTGGGAGTTGAGCCCAGAAGTGATGCTGTGGTTATACAGATCAATGATAACATATGGGAAACATTTTAGGTAGAGGCAATAAGGTGGCTTAGTGGCATACAAGAACTAGCATATCTGTACGCCACGGGACCATGAAGACTACACCAGCAGCTGCTCCGGAAGTCGTTCTAAACCTGGAATCACTACATATATACACCGAACGGGAAGCCAGGCTAACAAACTACACACTAATGAATGGCCAACTTCCTATAACTAAATCACATGGTGCAAACTATCAGAAACTGTTAAAGGAATTCAAGTCGGGGCTAGTAACTAGCATTCCTTGTAACGCCATTAGTCCCAAATACAGTTTCGACAAGTGCTATAAAATGGTAATACCAGATAGAGAAGAGTAGAAGAAAGGCCCGCCTATAATGGTCGAATCCATCTGGTACACAGGCGGCTCAAAGACAAAGAATGGAGTCGCAGTCGGAATTTATGGAAGTAGATCTAAAATATCTAAAACAGTTGAAAATGGTCCAATGCACTCGGTGAGAATGGCATATACGGTAGTAAAATCAATAAATAAAGAACGGAAAGATAAGAAATCTCAAGACTGGTGGAAGGTCAGAGACCAAGCAATTTCTGATTGGGCACAGGCCTACATTCACAGCGGACCTATTAAGCAGAGATAGGAAGTTTGCAAGAACAATAGTGGGCCCGCTAACAGGATACTAAATGCTCAAGAAGCACATGAGTAATTTGGGCCTGGCAGAGGAAGCAGCATGTAGATTCTGCCAGGTGGAAGAAAAGACTGCCGTCCATGTGAATGGCTCGGAATACACAAAAGCCGAAACCTATGAAGAGGAATCACTCACTTGACACAGAAAACTGCTAATTCTAGCAAAGAAAGCAAAGCTAATGTAATTGATGTGAGAGGAATGACAATAGATCTGAAGAAGTCGCAGTGGGATAGGTGAAGAACCACCTCGGGTAGTATCCTACTCTGCATAAAGGCTACCGTAAAAGAAATTGCCATCTCATCCTTTTCATGTACGGATTAATGCAGAATCCCCCGATTACTCGTCTCACTTAGGCACAAAGATGTCGCCAACAGCAGAACACTCTTCATTACGGGATTATTCAAACAATTATCGAATAGGAAATTCAGCAAATTTTAATTTAAAACGAGAAATTAAAAGCTTTCGAACAACATGGCAAAATTCTTGCTCTTTCTGCATCAACAAGTTGGATTGTTGAACGAAATCTATGGATAGTACATGGTGATTTTGACGCTTCAGCAAGTCAGTATTGTTCAGTTCGCCGCGCTGGTTTTTTTACACGAATAGAGAATAGAAAACACATTACTGTTCGCTTGGGGTGTTTTTGAATTGGTAAATTAAATTATTCCAAAGAGAAATAGGGCAAGTGTTGAAAATAAACCAAAAACAAAGCTAATTTCTTAGACACTTCGAAAAATTGGATATTATCCATCTAGGACATTATTGGAAAAGCAATTTTGTATAGACCAAATCCAATTAACTAAACTTTCGAATACCTAAATAATCTAATACATTAAATCATCACATTAACGTTCTGACGACCATTTTGAACTGAGAAGCATGGATAATAATCTTAACAAACGGCCCACTAAAACGTTCAGAATAAAGAATCTAAACCTAAAATGAAGATTAAAGATGATCAATTCGGCAGTGGAACAAACAAATACAACTTCATTCTTCTAACATTTACGTGTAAGATCCTTGGATTGATACCGTGGTGGAGTTCTGGATCTAAAAATTTTAAATTGAGCTTTTGGAAAATAACCTATTTCGCCATAGCGCTAACAATAAATGTTTTGCTTATGGGTATAACTTTATTTGCACGTTATTTCTGGGTGCCCCATTCGGTCTATCAATATGGTGTAGGTATGATGACCGGTACAGTGTTAGCTTCCATGGGGCTCTATGGGGTGTTAAGCATCCACCTCTGGAATTACAAAGATTACCTTAACCTGCTCAAAATATCGATTAAAATAGATTCGATTCTGATGAAATATCTCCACAAACCATCGAAATTTAATCTGCTTCTCTGCCTGAAGCTAAACATCGCGAATTTCATCATTCCAATCGTAACATTGCTCTTCTTCATGTGGGCGTTATGGTTAGCCCCTGATGAGCATTCTCTCAATCTAACCATCGAGTTTTTATCACGATACCATATACTTTTCGCTGTTATTTTAATACGGCATTATCTCGAAGAAATAAGCTTACGCTATGACGTCATGGAAAAGATTATACGGGAAAATACCCATCACATTTTGCTTAGAAACGCCATCGATGTTGAGGGTGAAAATTTCATAAGTGACGTCGCAAAATGTGTCGTCGTCCTACACAAACGAGTGAGATTACTCAACAAAATTTATGGATGGTACGTCGTGCTCTTGACCTTCAATGTCGTATCGTCTAGCTTATTGTTCATTGTCACCAGCGTAATCTACTACGTGTACATGAACGTGCAGAAGACGCTGATGCTTTTCTCCTGGGCGATTTTCGAAGCCGTAAGTTGGAAATGTTATCTAACGTAATCCGCGGTAAATATAATTTTCTTCTTCTAGAGCCTTGTCATAATCTTAGCATCAACATCTACGTCGATGCAGAAAGCTGCCAGACGTCTAGGCGGCGCTTGTTACAACTCGTTGCATCTGTTGAGGTTTTCCGGCGCGAAATCGAAGCAATCCCGATACAAGCTGTTCGTGAAGCAATTGGAAATGATTGTTCTCCACGTCTATTCGAATCCTCCGGTATTCTCAGCGCAGGGACTTTTCGCTGTCGATTACAGATGGGTGTTCATAGTAATCGATCTGATGATGTCTTATCTTATGGTGATATTGTACTTTCTGAAGCGATTCGAATTTTGAATTGTTTCTGCAAAATTTCGCGTATCTTTTCTGCGGTTGTAGTAATACGCTATAGATGTGATGCACAATGCTTATTTTGAAAGAAATTTCAGTCACATAGAGTAGCATGCAAATTAATCGGAATTTGCTTTAGAAATCCTTTTATTGGTGGTGTGGTTTAAACATTGAAAGGATCCTCCTTTCGCCTTAATAATAGCATTAAGAAGGTCAGAAATGTATGTTTGGTTGCATAAATTTAAGTAAATAATAAAATAGATGTGAATACATAAATTGTAAAAGATCATTTGCATGTCAACAGTATGACTACGGTAGAGGTGGATGTGAATTTGTGTGTTCTGCGTGCCGAATTTATATGTTGGAAGGCGGCAATCGAAACCATACGCGCGCTACCATACCCGCGAGGATGGGGTTTTCCCCTAAGACCGGTTGCGAGCAATACATTCAAGATGGTCCGACTAAAATCGGATTCTAAGTTGATAAAATGTACCCTTCGTACGACAAAGATTCATGCGTTT
>LR737401.1:767666-796362 GCA_902655005.2 Marronus borbonicus
TTATCCCAATTCGTCCATCACTGCAATTTTTCAAAAAGAATGCTTAATCTTTTCCAAGAAATTAGTTTCCTTTTTTTTTTAATTTCCTGAAACACGTAAGAAATATTTTTGAGGGGGACAGCCTTTTGTGCAAAAATTAACTCAACCACTTGAACCCTCTGCCCCCGGGAGCTACCCCCTTAAACATTTTAAATGGAAAGGGGTATCGAGTAATACCTCGTTTTAATAGCTTTTTTGAAACACTACAAATGTAGCCAAAATTGGCGTTTAGTTTTTTGAAGTTGATCAATTCGTTTTCGAGGTTTTTAAGAAAATCTTTTGCTTTGTTTTGTTTTATATTTTTAGCTGGTCAATCTATTTTAGGAGCATCGGGACAAAACTAATATAAAAAATCTTTATAAATTTCTCAAAAACAAGGAAAATAAGTAACCTTTATGGTTATTTAAGTTTTAAGTCATGTTTAATGCAGAATATTTGTCATCCTGTTTGCAGTTATTTAGTAAATAAAAATGCATGTTTTAGGTACTTTTTGATGACGATTTTGTGTTCGTTGTTTCATTTTTTTTTTTAGAGAATAATGGTATAAACGAAAAACAGGCAATACAGCATAAAAAGCGAATACATTAGTTTTTTTCCAGTGCTCTTCGTTTGGAAATACATCGCCTGTTGCTTTAGTATAAATTGTTACCAACCCAAAGTTAAGTAAAATAACGATAATGATTTACAGCAAGAGAGGGTTGAAAATGAATTAATTTAGGTAGCCGAAAATTAATGTGCGACGAACTGCCTCAACATTTAATGAAAAGAATCCGGATAAGATCACATTTCATAGGTAAGCCCCAAATCTTACTTACTTACCAATTTACTCAAACTGGATCTGTTGCAAGTGTAAAGACATAAGCAGCCAAGAGTTTTAAATAAAGTGGAAGTGTTGGGTCATTTTGGCATAAATCCTAATACTTCATTACGCCAGATTTCAATCTTGGGCGCTGTTCATAAAATTACAAAACTTCATAAATTCCATCCTCGTAAGTTACAAATATGTCAACAGTTAACTGAAGATGAGTTTTGTAACACTGAAAGAGTAGAGTTTTGTGAACAAGTGACCATTATGATTAATAATAACAATGCAGTTGTAAGAAATATTTGCTTTATTGATGAATGTACTTTTTATTTACTTGTATTTGTAAATAAACATAACGATAGATATTGGAGTAACGGAAAGCCTCATCTGCGTGTAGAAGGACACACCCAGCATCCTGAAAAAATTAATATATGGGCAGGCGTCTTGAGAGACCAAGTGATTGGTCCATCGTTTTTCAATTAAATTATGTTGAAAAATACTATCAATCCGCTAATTGCGAACGCTCTCGAAAATCACCCGGATAATGATGGAAATATTCTATTAGATCTGGATAAATTACATTTTCAACAAGATGGAGCTCCTCCTCACTATGTTCTTCCAGGACGGCAGTGGTTAGGCAATGTATTTCAAAATAAATGGACAGGACAAAGAGGACCTATAGAATAGCCAGACACATCGCCTGATTTCACGCCACTAGACTTTTTTCTATAGTCTGTCGTATTTTCCCCTCAACTTCAAAATTTGGAAAAACTTCGTCAGAGGATTATTGCAATCCGTCGTGGAATTCAAAATGTACGCCGCAATTTTGCACAACAGCTATACCATTGTTTGGCAAAAAAAAATAAACAAAATAAAAATTAAAAATAAAACGACAGTAACCAAGCGCAAGTTCCGTCTTTGGTGAAAAATCACACCAAAACCGAGGGAAACGACACGTTGAGAAGTATCTCGCTCTCAAAGCGCGAAAAATACGCGCATTTCGAGCTTATTTATGGACTTTTGAGTGCTTTTGATTTATTTTTGTGTGTATATTGGTAAATATTTATCTTTGTTCCTAGTTGCAGTAAGAACTATGTGTTATCTAGGAATTTTTTTTTTATCGAAAAATAAAGCAATTACCTGGAAACGTCAATAAATATTATTTATCTAATCGTGCTTTGCTTCATTTATTATGATCCTACACTTGCGACATCCCTTCAGTTAATCCGATACAGCATCATACGTTGGCAAATAGAGTGCTTCCTTTTTTTTTCAAGTTATTAAATGGGAACAAATTTTACAGCAAGTGTCTTGCTAAATTGTTTGTAAATTAAGGTAAAAAAAAATGGGGGCCCCCTCTTTTTGTTTTTTTGAGACATCAATTGTTTCTTACAGTGATAAATGCACAACTAAACAAGGACTAATAAATTGTTGTAAAATAAAATATTTTCTTTTCTATTAAACAATCGATTCTGCAATGCGCACTAATTTACTTATTCCAACTCTGACTTCCATCCAGGTTGGCCAATCCAATCCAAAATGGCGTTGAGATCAGGAGATCTAGCTTGGAAAAAATAAAGACGCCGACAAAGAGTGCTACTTCTGGTCGTTAGGTATTCTGTGATTAGGAGAAAAACCCAATATTTATTTATAAAATCAACCTTGTGCGCGCTTCGCGTCAGCGTACAGCCATTATTGGGGGATGCTACTTCTATTTCTCCAACTTTTTTGCTAATGACAGTAACGAATAATAAATTAGATGTGAAAGGAAAGGTAGAAGAATTAAATTTAGCAGATGAATCGGAAACATGAATTTCAGTTGAAGAATTATATGAAATTGAAAGTAAAAAGAACTGCAAAAAAAAAAATAATTGCTTGTGGTGGCACTCATGTTATTCTAGAAGGAGCTGTGCATTCCAGAACAAAGAGATCCTGTAAAATTATGCGCGGCATCTTCACCAATTTTGAGCCTTCAGGGTGCGTTTCCAGCCACTAAATTCCATGAAGAGAATTAAAACACTTTTTTGTTACGATCGCGATCGCGCAGGCTTAATCATAACGCAAATAGTCCATAATTAACGTTAAACATTAAATGGAAGAAAATTGACTTTAATTAATTAGCTGTTACCTGATATATTGTAAGCTGACGAGAAAGCTGAGTTGTTAGGAGGAAATGCTTGGTTTCTTTTCAAAAGACCTTTATTTCTACTGCACTCTAAAAGTAATTCAAAAATAAATGGCTTACAAATAATAAATACATGTATAAAAATAATAGACGTTCCTGTAAAAACTTAGCTTATCATCTCCTATTGAATCTATGATAAGCTCATCTCGAATAATATTGTCCCTGGATGTTTGCTATGTCCTATCGTCCGGCAACGTTTTGTTCAAGTAGATATCAATGATTGCATTGTACTTATTTCGGACTGTGATCGGGTTCTTCTTAAAATGCGCTATAATCTCGTCTAACGTGTCGAACTTCAGCTCTAAACCAGCGGAATGCATCTCGAGCGAACCGTCTTCGAGCTTTTTAACTCCTATATGGTACACTTTGTCTCCTTGTCTGACGGATAGAGTGACGTGATACGATCTACTTGGACGAATTAGATAGGTTCCATCGGAGAATTCCTCGGAAAGTAACTCTTCGGCACCTTTCCTGTCGGTGTATCTGTAATAATCTGGAAATAAAAAATTTTATTAAAAAAAATAAGACAAACGCGTGTGATGCGAAGTGTTAACCCTTCAAGTTATTTTAGCAACAAGCAAATGTAGATCGTCAATTATTTTATCAATAAGGTGAAAACATTTAGGTCCCTGGTTCTTGTTAATTTTTTGTTGTAAAGATTAATTTGTTGCGATACGATCCAATTGTATGATACTTACTTTCTTGCTGTACCGCGGGCGGCTTTGACGGTTCTGGTGAGTTCAGCAGATCAGGTACGTCAACCTGTGGTAAAGCTCTTGGTGGTCTTGGTATGGAGACATTCTTCTTCGGGGATACATCTTTAACCGGTGACGGGCGAAAAACCGGAAATGCACTGTTTTGTTTTTGAACTTCCAACTTTTGCAATTCTCTCTCCTTTTCTCTTTGCCTATTATAATGGTCGCCCAATCTAAACGGTTGGCGTCGAGTTGGCTTGGGCTCTTCGGGTGGTTGTTCGACTTGTTTTTGAATTACCGATATTGGTGATAGTTTTCGCAAAGGTACCTGTACCGGAGCAGGAGGTGACGGTGCCGGTAATTCTGGTAAAGCTTTCTGCTTATATGCTTTACTCCTAAAATCGCTTTCACCCTCACTGTCCGGCGATTCGTAAATTGTCTCGTTCTCATCTTCAGACTCCGAGTCGTGGAATTTAGGGGGAGGTAGCAATGGCTTTTTGTTAAAGGGTCTAGCAGGAAGAGGAGCGGCATTCTGCTCCAACTTATTCTCGCCCTTGGGCCAACCTTGCCCTTTGTCCGGTTCGATCTTTTTACTACTAACGTGGTTCTGAACGGCGGCTCGCAGGGAATTTAAAAAAAAAGGATTCCGCGATAGCTTCTGGAGATTCGGGTTGTTCAACGCGGGTTTCGCAGGTACAACCGGTCTGGGCGATGCGACGAACACGAAGTTTTCCGGCGCTTCTCTTAACTGATTGAGGAATGACCAGAACTTCTGAACTTGATACGAGTTTATCAGCGGTCTCCAGTTATTGATCTCAAATTCTGCTAGTTGCTGGAAGAAATAATATATTAATCGTCTTTTCGGATTTAAGTAAAACTTTCGACTCACCAAGAAGGTGTAACCATCTATATTCTTCCTTATGGCAAGGGTTTCAAATTCAGCCAGACCATTCTGAAACATGAAGGGAAAATTGGAAATACGCATTTAAGAAATGATTCAAGGTTAGGATTTGAGTTAATTCCAAGTTTTGATACTAAAATACTTAATTGGAAGATTCATATTTGAATTCAATCAAATTTCAAGCTATAATAGTGATAGCAACAAGGACTGTGGCATAGTATGGCAAACAACACAAAAGTATCGGCAACCTCCGCATCACACAAGTTGAATTAATTAATCCAGGACGGCCGTTCCGAAGAAGGCTTGCATGCCGTAAAACTAAGACATGCGAAAGAATACGGACAAATAGACGGAAGGATCTCCTGTCATTGTAGCCCGATACATAAAACATGTGCAGCCTCACCCCAATAAATCAAATAGAACTGAGTACGACAACGGTCCGTTCTCTTTATTCGTCAATTTTTTTTTGCTTTTATGTAAACCGTTTCGTTCCTCTAATTCCCGCGGCGAAGTTACGTTCTTAATCAATTTCAAGTTTTCTAGTTTAATATTATGTCAAGTTTTGTTTACGTCTTTTGCGACACATGACGAATCTAATCTACCGAACCAATAACACCTGATGTGCTCCTCGAATCTGGTACTTATCGCTCTATTCGTTTGGGCAATATAGGCTTTGTCACAGCCACCGCATGTAATATTAAATTCAAGACGTTTCCTTCATTTTTGGTTTATCTTTCGGATTGCCAAGAAGGTTTTTAAGTGTATTACGCGAGCTGAAACATACGTTCATATGCTGTGAAAGGAGAGCTTCGAAAGTAGGTATTTGTAAATAATAGGGATAGGGCATCTGGATCATTCGCATCCTCGAAACGGCCGTCCCGGGTTAATTAAATAAACTTGTGTGGTGCGGAGATTATCGATACTCTTGTGTTGTGTGAAATTCTAAGCTCTTTGATGGATTTTTCAAGGTAAAGCGTGGTGCTCGAAGTATTATGAAAGTGCTCTTTTTATTTTTTTATATATATTTAAAATATCCAAATCACTAAACTTGTTGTAAGTAAAAAAATACAAATAAAAAAAAGTGTGTACATTTAATATTTCGCTTTACATCTTATCAAGCTGTATGTGACTTGCAATGTACAATAAAATACATTTTATCTTAAATTTTGGAAAGGCGAGGAGGAAATAAAATGGCTCTTCAATTGTTTTACAAAAGAAATTTTTGGAATTTTTGCTAAAGAATGTACTCAGAACCGCACTATTTACATTTACTGTTACGTTGCCATATCCTATCAATTTTAACCAGCAACATTGATGTTGATACATTTTCGCCGGGTTTTTCCACGTACCATTTTATGATCGTCCAAAATTTACGACTAATGTTAAAAGAAATCTTATTGTTAGTTATATTCGAGAAAGTATCATAATTTAAAAAGAATGCCCGAATCCTTTATACAACACAGGAACACCGTTCTATGGCAAACAAAAGTATCGCTTCCTTTTTTTTTAATTTACCTACATCTTTCCAATTATCAAACAACCAGCTAAGAAGAAGGTACTTACATTCTTCAAGAATTCGACGAATTCAGCAACGGTGTACTTGTCGAACGTATCTAACAAACTAAGTTTTGACATTTTTATAGGCGTGTACGCGAATGTAGTAGCCGCAGTACTTTGAATAAGTAGATTACAAAATGAATTTCCATCGGTTACTCATAGAAGGAAAAAAACCGGAAGTACGATATCTTATCATCGTTTTCGCATAAATTTCGTATATATAGGGCGATAATTAAGCATAATGCGGAATTTATAGCAGTGTCGCGTAATTCGCTGAGCAGATGAAATGATTGGGAACAAAAAAAAAGTGTCGGCACACTCCGCTTAATCCGGGACGGCCGTTTCGTGGGTCCTCCGTCCCGGATTAATTAATTAAACTTGTGCGGCGCGAAGTGTGCCGATATTCTTATGTTATTTGCCTTACTACGCCACAGTCTTTGCTATCATTATTCATGAGGGTCGTGAAAGCCTTGTGAAATATAATTGTTAATTTTGGGAGCGATAATTTACGTTTTTTGTTGTACAAAATCGTTTAAAATTTGTTTGGATTTGTTGTAAATTGTATTTAAATATATTTTGGAATCCTGATTTTGGAAAAAAATTAAAAAAAAAGTATTCCGTTATGTGGCGACATCTAGTGGTAGCTCCTGACATTTCTTGTATCAATAGGTTTGCTCCAAAAGATGCTGGAATCAGTTCGGAACTGTGCGGGGATTGCGCAAAGGAAATTGGCGATCCGACAACCGTAGAACTAGTTCCGAAACAATTTCAAGATTGTTCAAACTATTCAAGAACGGTGGAATCAGTTGCTGGTTCTGAGTAAAAACTAAAGAACTACTACTTTCTTAACGCGTGCGCTTAAGACAATTCAAAAACGGTGAAAGGTTTCTCTGTTGGAACAAACCTTAATGGTTATATTTTCTCTTTTTTTTTGATTTCACATAGGAGTAATATTTGTGGTTTAAAAGAGCTACTCCGGAACAGCTTCGGAGCATATCACAATGAACTAACCCAGTGCAGACGAGGTGCGGATAAAAAAAAGGTGGCGAGTAATGCAACACGAACCTCTCTGCAAATAGCGTAAATATCGCCTTTGTCGAATGGTTATAGCAGCAGGGGTAAGAGAAAGCAGAAATTGGGGCTGTACGTTTGCGATTTACACGGCTAAATAGAATGTTCCGGAGTCGTTCCAGAAAACTCCGGAACTGTGCAGGGAACTAAGTCGAAAGTCACTATTATATGTAAATTTCCACTAAAATAAGACCTATTCTAGTAGCGTTATTTAAAAATATAATTTTCGCGAGTTTACAACGATAAACTATAGGTTTACCTCAAATTTAAGAGAATTACCATAAAATATCACTATATAAAAGAAATCAATAATGTAGCAATTACAGAATTCTTCCTTATCATCCTCTATTTTGCCCGTCAGCTGATGAAATTCGTTTTGCTCAGTGTTCCTTTATTGATGGAAATGAAGGTGTCAATTGATGTGAATTAATTCGTCCTTCGCCATGTCAACACGATCGCGTTCAATCCCCATCTAAGGTCAGGATGAATTTGCACCAAATAGTGAGCGGTGCCTGCAATGCGGGCGATAAATGTTTCGCCGTTGGGAGCGTTGAAGGGGTACCATTCACGGTACGTACAATAAGATCATCTTTAATTAATAGCATTTTTGCGACCCTTTCGTGCTTATTGCAGGCTTACGCTGCCGGTTGCAACATCGTCATATTGGCTTCTACGTTCGAGAGGGTGCAAATAATCCCGGGGGCTGTACACGATTATATTCGTATCAGTTCGATAGACTGCTCTTGCGACACGGGGAAGATTGCAGCTGCGTATGATAATACAGTTTGCGTTTACGAACCAACACCTCTTATTAATAGCAATTTATCGCATGTAAGTTGAATTACTTCAGATGTAATGATGTCGCAGTAATAAAATTATTTTTGAAAGGGCTTGGATTATCGTTGGGTGCAAACGGGCACATTGAGAACAGATTCGCCCGTGCGAGCTTTGAGTTGGAACTTGGAAGGGACTCGTTTGTTGACTGCTGGTGCGTTGGTCCAATTATGGCATTTATACTCGCAGTCGACTGAACATAAGGAGGAACCCGTTAAGTTTACTTTGGGAGAATCAGTCGAAGATGACAAACAAGGTGAATGTTTTAATTTGATAATGAAATTAGTCATCTATCTTTTTATTTATTTTTTAATACCTATTACATTAAGCTAGGATTAATTTCAAGATTTTCAGATAAATTAAGGATGTTTTAATCGCGATTAATAACTATCATTATTAATCATTAATCATTATCGTTATGCTCTCAATGGAAGCGCTCCCGGATTAGTAATTTTTGACCATAGAAAAATTAGAGTAAAACAGTAACTTAAAGGATTAATGATAGCAACCTTAGTTAAGCGGGTGCTTTTTCAAATTGATCCAATAGATGGTGACAATTTTTTTTGGTTTACGGGAAATTTTAATGTAATATTTATTACATATTATTCAAGTGAAATCGCTGAAACCACAGCAAAATGTTTATATATTCTACTTAGACTCCTAGGCTTACATGTTAGTTCGTAATGTAATAGCTGTACTCAATATAATTGGGTTTTAACAACGCAAAATGACTAGATTTGCATCTTACAGATCAAGAACAAGCCGTTTGGCAATCCGTTTGGAAGGTTAATACAGCAACACCGGTCCAGCACCTTGCGTTTAGTCCTGATGGAACGTTATTTGCAACTTCCGGTGAAAACGATAGATTAGTAAAGATATGGTACGAGAATAAGCATTGTAAGTGCACTACAATTAATCGTTTTGAGTTTGGAAGCTTTATTCTTACTTATTTTAGTTCTAATAACTAAACATGCCGAAGGCCAAACTGAGTTGGAATATGGTTTTGTGTATATCGCTCATCCAAGGGCGGTTACGCATATTTCTTGGAGGACAACAAGTAAATATATGCCAAAGTGAGTCGCGGTGTTAATTTTTATTTGCGCTTCAAATGTTCATTTATTTTCTGATTTTTAAAGAGGATCTGTATCGAACATGCTGGTCACTTCTTGTAAGGACAACATATGCAGGCTATGGGTTGAAACAGTTCTCCCAGAAGATGGTCTAGTGAATTTATCGCAGCTCGATCCGCAAGCTCATCACCCGAAATACAGGACTCATCGGCACAAGCATCGCTTCATGCAACGCCTTAAACACATGAAGTGAGATTTGTTCTGTTTACAAATAATTTAATTCAAGAGCAATTCCTCTCTTTATAGAACTTGTTTCCATATTCGTAGACATGCCAAGCATATTAGCCAGGGTGTCGGTGGTCCATCCCCACCCATACCTACCTTACCGTCAACTTACAGTGTGCATGATTTTCATTCTTACGGCTACCATGGAACTGGTAAAGAAATTTTCTAATTTTATTTCGTTTCGTTTCGTAAGAAGTGGCGTTTTAACAATGTGTACGGAAGCTTAATCATACTGAAGGTTTGCATCCTAAAATTTTTACTTGCAAAAAGTTCTGTCCCTTGATCCGAAGATTAATTATTAATCTTCTGAAGAACACAGCCAAATTAATTATTAATTAAAGTATGAATTTAAGTTCATAATTACGCAATCTGTAAACGGTGCACTAAAAAAGAAGATTAAATGGACAATTAAATTGTTCGATAACCCCGTTTACAAAATGGCGATTTGATGCATGCGTCTCATCTAAATATTTTTGAGATTTTTAAATTTCCAAAAAGATCAAAGTTTTTGCGAATCATGTTGCTATTGTTTAAAACTGATATAAACAAGCGAAAATTTCAGATGTTCATCTCCAGTGAGATATAATCCGTACAATACCATTATTAATTAACATGTAGTGGTAAGCCTGTCTCGA
Source organism: Marronus borbonicus (assembly GCA_902655005.2). Taxonomy (NCBI): domain Eukaryota; kingdom Metazoa; phylum Arthropoda; class Insecta; order Coleoptera; family Scarabaeidae; genus Marronus; species Marronus borbonicus. Next base: position 777,744 of record LR737401.1, read on the forward strand.
TTACTAATTTTTCTTAATATCTACATGCTGGGAGTACATCTATCATTTATATTATTATGTTTTATTCGTGTTCATGTTTATTATCGCAGTTGTAATTTGTTTCTGTTCTGGGAAGACCTGCAAATGTTAGTTGTGTTTTGTCTAAGGGGAAAATAGGTTGGTTACGTTCTACAGGTGGGTTGTAACATTTCTTTCGACAGGAGTCACGCCCGGATTACATTTCCATTTAGCCGCATCAGTTAATGCCGAAACAGATATACCGTTGGTACCTAGGATATCATATTGCAACCCTAGACCAGCGTTCGTCTTACATTGGTTAGACAATAAGGAAATGCACTACACCAACTTGGCTGGTTCGTTGCTTATGCAAGAGATGTCAAGGTAATTTTGTTAGATTCATCTATCCTTCTCTCATTGAAATAGGTAAATAAAACAGGAAGGTACATGAAAATCCAGACACGGACGAGGGGATCGAGGAACCTCTAATGGAATCGGGAAGTAACGCAGATGGTCTTGATGCCCGTATCGAATCTTTTCTCCGTGAGTGGCACCACAGTCCAGATCTGTTATTCAGTATTCACCCAGTAGATGGCAGTTTTTTGATTTGGTAAATACCCCATCTTCCTTACATATAATTGTTGCTATTAATAATATTCGCAGGGTTGTTGAGTGGCTCGATGAGTACCATCCAGGTTCATTTAGGCAAGCTCAAGTTTCATTTTCGACTAGGATACCATGCGCCTTCCCACTAGGAGATTCTCTGAGCATGTCGACTACCGTTAGCTTGTATAGCACTGCACAATGCATGAAGAATCTGGTGAAGGAGGCTATGAAAGACATCTATGGACTGAGTATTGTTAAGGAGGAAGATGAGAATAATTTGGCCGAAGTTGTAAGTGTATTATTAATCAAAAAAAAAACTACTAACCTTTTGTCTGACTGTTCCAAAACCTACTAAAGTTTTGGGACAGTCTATAAAAAGGATATTTTCTTATTGTAGGTTATTCCCAAGTCTGACGAGGAAATGAAAGAGACTTCTCCGGTTGTCTACTTGGTAACCAAACACGATAACGGAACCTTGAATCTATGGCAGCTCACTTTCGCTGATAAGAGTAAATATTGTCAAGTTCTAAGCATCGGCCATAAGAGTCGAGCCTCCGGACATCGATTTAGAGTGAACGACATTACTTGCCATCCAGTACTTCCTCTGCTATTGACGACGAGTCATCACAATATCGTTGACCAGAATAAATCACGTTCTCACAACTCCGTAAGTTCCTTTTGCCAATTCACAGATAAGCGGCTCTTATAAATCTGCTCTCTAGGGATTCTGTAGCGAGTTGATATTGTGGAAGGTGGATGCAGTGGGTCCCTTATCGAAATCGGGCGGGATATGCGAATTAGCAAGGATAAGTTCTCCGGAACCGTCGGCTTTCAGCAACGTAGCATGGATACCAACTTTATTACCTTCTAGTACTTTAGGGAACCTATCGAATTCCCCTAGTGCATGCTTCGTAGCTTCAGACGGACAATGTTTAAGGGTGTATCAGGCAGTCATCGACGCCAGGACGTTGTTGGCGGATATTAGTTTTAAAGAAAGTCGAATGGAGAATGATACTGAAAGTTTAACCTCGGATAATATATCCTCCTTGAATGAAGAGAGTTTACTCGAGAAGATTAACATAGTTTCGCAGCAAAGCACCTCGAGGCCGGGTTGTATTATACAATTGGAAACGATTTCACCAGCTATCGAATGGCAAAATACAACATTTTTACACGTTTACCAAGTAAGTTTTATTCCCCATTAGTATTTATTTAATTTAGAGAAATCAAAGATTGTTTAAAAATATTTGATTATTGTCTATATAGGAACAATTGATTACTGGCCAACGAGCAACCCAAAACCATCTATCAACCAGTGATGCAATGGTAGATCTTCAGCAAAACGTATCCTTCGAGCAGCCATTTTTCATAGTCCTTCTTGATTGTACCGACCAGAATACCATAATACACACCTGGAAGCTCACTATCGCCTCTAGTGAACCAGAAGTCGGCCTTAGCGGAAGTCAAATGTACGTCCCTGATTGTAATATAATCCAAGACGAAAATGAATTATCCAGAAGAAACAGTTTAGAGTCCTTGCATTTAAAGCAGGCCAAACTCAGCCCTCACATTAGCATCACCACCAATAGGGAGATCAAACAGGTCTTGTCATTACCAGATGGCGTCGAAATCATACACGCAGCGCCCTCTGCGGGTCATTTAAGCTCAGCATCGATTTACCCTGCATGTCTGGCGCCGTATTGCTTCGCTACAGCTTGCAGTGATGGCTTGATTAGGTTTTGGACTGTTACTTCCATGCCGCACATTGTTAAATCGATGAAGAAGTACATGCTAGAGGAAAATGGTGAGATAGTGAACACTGGGAAGGTCTGGACTGAATGGAATATGGTTAAAGAGTCAGCTATCGAGATAGAAGGACAAATTTTAAATATAAGCGTTGCTTATTCTGGGAGGTTAGCTTGCGCTTACAAGTACGGAAGGAGTTTTACAAGGCCTAACAAGGACCAGGACCACGATTCCAGGTATATCAACCTTTGCGTTGCTATTTATGAATGCGAATCAACTGGAGGTACCGAGTGGATTTTGGAAGACGTAATACATTTGAAAAATATTCACCTGCCAAGGATTAACATAGATAAGCATTTAGATTTGAGTTACTTGTACGATCCAAAGACTTTGAAAAAGAAGCAGAGGCTCAACGAAGTATTGCACACCTTCTCAAACGATGAACGGCAAAACAACTTGACCGTCGACCATAATATCAAATCGACTCTGTTAGCGGTACCTAGTTTCAGTACGCTACAGTCTTTAAAGAAATCCATCACTGAAATGGGCAATATATGTCCTTTAACTCAGAAGCATATCGTGCAATTGGATTGGGTTTCAAATGAAGACGGTTCGCATATTTTAACCGTAGCCTGTGGCAGTAAGATTATGCTTTATACACCTTTATCAACTGATTTAGCTCAAGCAAATGTTAAAGCAATGAAGGAATCGATCACGAATAATAGGCCTATACTGCGAAAAGCTAGTTCGTTGGCGCAGCCAATGTTTGTCGATGATTTCAAGTGGATGACTTTGAGGAAGATTGAGTTACAAACAGCTGACGGGCTTCCAGCTCTACCAATGCAGATTAGCTGGGTTCGTGATGGTATTTTAGTTGTCGGAATGGATTCCGAGATGCATGTCTATTCCCAGTGGAAACCTTCCAATCCGCCGCAACAGTTTGAAACATCCGAAGTCGATGGTAAAAACGTCCGCGAGGTAGATTTCCGTACGTTAACTCAGGAAAACCAGCGGAAATTAGCTTCAATTCCGACCCTAGGTAGAATTAGTACGATAAATTTGCAATTGCTCGACAGGAAGAGGGTTAGTAAAGAGGTCGATTTGGATTACATGCCGGACTACGGCCTATTCGAGGCGTCCCGTATAGCTTGTCCTGTCCTGCCCCAGTATCACCCGAAGCAGTTGATGGAGCTATTGAATTCGGGAAAGATACGTTGGGTGAAGGCAATATTATCGCATTTGGTGCATTGTATTCTGGGTAATCACGAGTCTCCGGAGGATAATCAAGGATGGGCTAGAGCCAGGACGCTGTCGGTTAGCTATCCGGCTGGTAGTCCCGAGCATCGGGCTAGCGTTGGAGAGATTACTTTGGATTATACTGAAATTGATAGTGTTCCACCTGTGCCTCTGTGGACTTTGTTGGCAGCTGATAAGGAACAACCATGTAAGTAATAGTCCTTGTTCCAAAGATTAGTCACAATACGAATGAAGCATAGACATCATAAAAATAAATTACTCGCGTTATAAGCACATTTCACAAAAATAAATCACGCCCACTGCACTCGTATAAGAACCTACCCCCGCCACATACATTTTGAAAACAAAGCCAGCAGTCGACTAACACTTCGGTTAATTTACAAAAATGCATATTTATGAATAAAAAGTTACTATTACTTATTTCGATACAGTGACTCTAGAAGAAAAGAAGGATTATAACGAACTATTCGACACGAACCTTACCATGGATGATTCTCTAGACACCCTTTTGGAAGACCAGGAAGTCGACAGATTAGAAAGGAGACCTTCGGAAAGAGTTATCAGTGTAGCGCACTTTACTCCAAGACAAGGTAAACTCTAGAAGATCTTTCTTCTAAAGCAACAACCGTGAAAGCCTTTGAAAATCCAAAATCATCCCCTCTTTCTTGCCTAGGACGTATTCTATCACGTTTATTGACGCATACCCACTTACCTGGACTCTCCAGCTTAGATCAAATGCATTTGTTGGCGTTAGCAGATACCGTTTCAACATGTAACACCGATTTTGCCGAGAGATTCGCTATTGACGCCGCGAAATCAGCTATGGCTAAAGAGAATTTAGTCGGTCAACCTGAAGACGTGATAACTGACTCGTTAGACGATTGCGGGCTGAGATTCTTGCTAGCTATGAAGCACTACAATTATCTGTTGAGGTTAATATTGATTTATTTTAGGCGTTCTTTAGGTGGTGAGACTAATACCTATTTATCCAATTCTAGATGTTTGCCACTAGCTCAAAGGGCTCAATTCCAAAAACAAGGCGTCGGAACCAACAATCTAGCGTGGGCGTATCACTCCGAGAGCCAAGAAGAATTATTGAACTTAATTCCAAGCTACGCGAAAGGAGAGCCAACGTGGCAAATTTTACGCGAACTTGGAGTCGGTTGGTGGGTGAGGAACATGACCTTATTGAAACGATGCGTGCAGATCTTGGCTAAGGCCGCCTATCAAGTAAAACAAGATCCGCTAGATGCCGCTTTGTACTATTTAGCGATGAACAAGAAGAGCCTTTTATGGGGCTTATACAGGTATATATAATTCAATAATTTTTACCTTCGTAAATTCTATTCGTTTTTTTTTGTTTTTTGTTTATAATTGATAGATCTAAACGAGATCAAAAAATGACCGCTTTCTTTGCGAACAACTTTTCTGAGGATCGATGGCGTAAGGCCGCTTTAAAGAATGCCTACGCTTTGTTGGGGAAGCAAAGGTTCGACCATGCAGCCGCGTTCTTCTTGCTGGCTGGTAGTTTGAAGGATGCTGTGGAGGTAAATCTTTTATTTATTAGAATTTTTTTTCCACTATATACCATTACAAAAGGGACTTCTAACTTAATATGTAATTAACATTTTGATTTTAGATTTGCCTACATAAATTGCAGGATATTCAGTTGGGTATTATTATTATTAGACTTTATGAAGGTGATACTGGGATGTTAAAAAGGCTTCTGTATGAAGAGATTTTGGGCTGTGATACCGAAGGTTAGTTTTTTTCTCATAATAAACCTGTTCGAAAGCGAGCCTTGTGTACTGTTTCGTCGCTTGCTGGCCGTCCAAGTACACCTTTGTCCCATTATACATATTTAGCGACCCAAGCAATTTACCCAGTATAAGGGTATCATTCTAATTCATTGTTTTAATGATTGATATCTATCTAGGCAATAATCAAGACATGACCAAAGCACATCCGGATCCATTTTTGCGTTCGATGGCTCTGTGGACCCTCAAAGAACACCAGGCGTCGCTTAGTACACTGTTAGTTGGTAATGCAGGCAGCCAACATTCCGCACGTGAGGACGACAGTCGTGAGAGCAAAGAAACCGATCCTAACGTCTTTAATTTCTACGTTTATTTGAGAACGCACCCGTTGTTGGTAATCCAGCATAAGGCTAATTCTGGACGAAGGAAAGTTTGGTTACCGGGAGGAAAACAGGTAAAGATATTCACTTGGTGGGAGTCGGTAACTACCTACGGTTGTTAATGATAAAATCATACTTGTTCACAGGTTGTTGTCGAAGAGTCTATAACCCCGCTCGAAAGGCAGTTATATTTCATGACAGCTCACGGCCATTTCAGAGCAGGATGTCCAGCGTTGGCATTGGAAGTCTTATCAAAATTGCCTTACGTTGTTACCGATTACACTAAACAAACCCCTGGTAATTGTCTTTATCGTAATTCTTCGTCTTTTCTATTACATCCTCATTAATTTTTTATTTTACCTTTAGTAACTTCACCCAAAGAAAACAAATCGGAAGACGCTATAGCTACCGGTATCCTTTCATGGGACAGCAAACCCAAGCTAAACGAGACCTCCGACAATTTCGATTGGGGTGCACCTTCAACGGACTTTGCCACAAGAACGGATGATTTCCAACTCGATTGGGACGATGGCGCGGAATCTGAAGACTCGGAAGATGGCGGAATAAGCATGAATTTAGGTAAGAAGGATGAGAAGGAGGAGGAACCTGAAGTTGAAGCCGAAGAAGACAAGACGCCTTATGATGAACAAATTGATATTATGGCACAACAATTGAAGTTCGTAGCTTGTTTAAAGATTTTAATGGAAGAATTATCAACGTTAGCGACCGGATTTGAAGTTGATGGTAAGTAATCAACCATTGCAATCCCTTGATAATAACTAATTATTTTAATAGGAGGACAATTAAGATATCAACTCTATCTATGGCTGGAAAAAGAAGTAGACGCCCTTCGTGAACTCTGTAATTATGCTTTAACCGGGCCGGTCGACGCTAGCGATTTAGATACTCAACAGGAAGCAGAAACGGTTGAAAATACCGACAAACCAACCCTGCACGAGATCCTCATTCAAGAAAAATTGGACTTCGAAGCCAAAGTTCAACGCGCTGCTAGGAGAAAGAAATGGCTGAAAGGTTAGAATAAAATTTGGAATAAATGATGCATTTATTTCATATTTTATTCCTATACAGCTAACGAGACTTTACTTCGGACCCTATTGAGCTATTGCTCTTTGCACGGAGCAACCGGCTGTTTGGCTTCCGTAAGAATGGAATTAGTTTTGTTACTACAAGAATTGCAACAGGAGAAGACACATCAACAATTATTGAGTCCCTTACCGTTCCCTACGAGCTTACCACTGTTAGCCGCCAGTGTTGCAAGTAGCAAAACTGTCATTGCCGATCCAATCAGATATCTGCAGAGTTTAACGCATGATATGCTTCAAACGGTTAGTATTATTTTTATCGAAATACTTCGGTGTAGTTGGTCGGTATTAATACAGCTTATTTTCATCTTTAGATCGTTGAGCTACCGCAACCGATGACGACACAAAGTCAATTGCTGGTCCTACGGGATCTAGCGATTGCGCTCTCAGCTTGTATCTATCAATCTTTGTGCGACTCGGACACCTTTAAAAGTACTCTGGAAGATAACCAGGTTGTATGATCGACTTTATCTTAATCCTCGCTTACCAACGACTTATATCCAACAGGAATTCTGTTCAACGCATTTAGTAGGCCGTAAAAGGCGTATGTCGATGAGTGAATCGCACCAAATCACCACACTACCTTCGAAATGGCCCGGGGTTACGTCGTTGAGGGCACTTCTAGCGCAAGAAAAGGATGACGACACACCTAGATTAACTATACTCCTTTGCGAGTCTTTCTTAGGCACCTACTTAGCTCTGTTATTGTATGGTTTGATATCTTGCGATTGCGTGATCTTATTCTACGTAAATGGGCATAGATTTGATGCTGAGACGTGGGGGTGGTGAGTTTCGATTTTTCTGTTAATTATAGGTATTCGCTTATTACATATTTTTTTTCGCTTAAAGCTTATTTGGAGGAAGTATTAAGAAACTTTTACGGACTGCTAGCGTTACTTCATCACAACAGCCGCAAATTGCTACTCCGACTAGTGCAGATGATGCTAGCGGTCCAGCAATGTGGTTAACCAAACAAAGGAACAAGTTGAATGAGAAGTTGTTAGGTCATCAACAATCCGTTATGAAAGAAGATAAACCAACTTATAGGGAACAATTCGTACCTCCAACGATGAGTATGCTGGCTTTCTTATTGTTGAAGGTAAGCAAGAAGGATACTGTAATATATTTAGGGGACATACAGCATAATGCTTCGTTGTAGCCTGAAGCGATGCAAGATCTGGACGACGCTTCGAGCGATTCAGAAGCTGAGGAGGAGGACGTCTTCGATAACCAACAGCAAATTGTGGATAACAACGAGCATTCGGATCCAAATTCTTATTCCTGGTTGATTCTTAAGTTGGCCATATTGAAGATAGCCTACTTGAAGATCAGTGACTTCTTAAATGTAAGATTTGGGCGTTTTCGCCAATTAATTCAAAGTACGTTTGATAGAAGTATGCTTAATATTTCTATTATAAATGTATAAATCCCAGTCAATTTTAACAACAATAAAAATATTGCAATTTTTCAAATGTCGGGGCGGTGTATAATACTGTTTTTGACAGAACTAGCATTTTTTATCTATTAGGTTGCTGGCATTGAAATGACAGAACTTCCGGTGGCAAGTCCGCTAATCCACAGCGCTCTAAGACGGTTAGATAAATGGCAAGATAATCTAAAGAATGAATTGGACCGCAGGCAAATACCTCCCGAGTACATCCCTGGATGTTTCGTCGAGAACGCAACCGGTCCTCCAATAAAAAAATACAGGCAATTGCTAGAACCCCAAAACACTCCGTTTTGCAATAAGAAGGGCGCAAACGCGGCTAAACGCCTTTGGAATTATCTTGTACATCAGGAGCCCGTGCAGGAGGTTTTCATCAGGGCCGTATTCGGCAAGCGCCGTTCGATGAGCGCCCTTAACGAAGAGCTACCGCATCCCGAACCATCAGTGGAGCCCGTGAGGATAATCCACAAGGACCAGGATTCGATAGCCGCGTTCAGCTTAAATCAAGTAACTAAAATTCCTCAACAAAATGAGAAATCTTATCAAATTATCGTCACATTCTGTTCGAACAGGTTAACGGCGGCTTAATAGTAATAGCTACGCCCAGAGAACTGCAGGAAATGGACATCTCGCTTCTGCTAGAGCTTCCGGTTTGGCTAGAGGATGAATGCGAGCTGGATATTTTAAACCTAAACCGGCCGGAGCTGGACGCCAATATCTCACCGTTCCTGGTGATACAGAGTAGCGGAGATAAGGGTAAAGCTAGCCCCGGAAGCCCGCAACCCGCTGTAGCTAGCCAAAGCGGAAGAGGAACTACCGTTGTAAGTTGGATTTGTTCTGAATGTTCTTGATTTCATCGGAGAGCGGGGATTCACATATAAATCTAATTTTAACAACAAGAAAATTTGTCTATTCGAAATTTAAATTAGTCTTAAGTGAGTCTTTCCGATTTATTCTATAGATGAAAGGACTCAGCTTCCCTGGATGTCATGATCCAGGATTTGTACGTCTTGTACTGCTTCGGTCTGCACACATGTTGAGACCGGTGTGTTTGAATTTTTCCACTAACATAATTACTATCCCCCTATAAGACCTGTATAATTTCTTGCTTGCTGCTAGAATGTTTTGCTGATTTATTTTTTTGTTTAATTGGCAGTATTTAGTGAATTGTTAGTGATATTGATACTGAAAAGACGATCTACATCTTGTTTTGTGACGTTATGCTTATTTGTTTGAAATTTGTATTGTACAGTGGATGTGAGTGTTTATTATAAAACTACCAATGATCGAAATCTTTGAAATTTGCATTTTACTTGTCCCTGCCAATATAAGATTTTTATAAAAATAATTTAATATCATCCCGTAGGTCTCGATCATACGGTAAACTGTTATGGATTCATAAAGGAAGTAAATCCTTGTATTCTTTTTAATCTGTCATATTCTTCAGGATCTCACCATAGTCGTACTTCAATTCTCCTCAAGTTAGTCATATTTTTAGATCTGTTAAGTCTTTATAAACTATCTAAAAAGTACTTGTATCATGAAAAATTTACTGGGCGGTCTCAACGGAACTAATTGATTACAGCCAAATTTGAACAGTTATCTATCTACGTGATGTTCTAACTTTTTTATTAAGGCTGTGACAGCTCAAATGACTCTGGTCATCTACAATAATAATCAGACCTATGATCAGCTACGCCTCTTTGGTCTGGCGCCCAAGCGCCACCACTCAGAGGACTGTGCAACAGCAGCTTCAATAAAATCAGAGACTTGCATGTCTGACCATTACAGGTGTGCTGCGAGCCCCTAATCCATACAAATTTATGAATCTATAACGAATCTATAGATAAAAACATTAACTTTACAGTAAACTCCAACACTTAGATTAACAAAAGCAACTAGGTACTTACATAAAATCAAATATTACTTTGTGCATATTACTTTGTTGTCTACGTTTGTTTGTGTGAATGTTGAATGGACCTTTTAGAGAATGGCAAACAACACAAACATATCGGTAACCTCAGCACCGCACAAGTTTAATTAATTAATCCGGGACAGCTGTTTCGAGGATACGCCGATCCTCACTTTTCACCGAAGACTGAATTCATCGGATCATTCGAAACGGCCGTCGCGGATAAATTAATTAAACGTGTGCGATGCGCGTGTTTGCCCCTCTACCGCACAGTTCTTGTTATCATTATTACTTTTAGAGAATCTTCTAAATATGTAAGCTCTACTAATCTAGAATAGCCGTAGTTGTGTTTTAGCAGTATTTTCTTTCAAGGAATGATATTCGCATACAGTTCTTTTCATATAAATACTCTACCCGACAAAAACATAGACGCGGTATCGTTTCTATTTACGAAACAAAGTTTATAGACATTATATAAAATGTAAATGAGGGTTATTAATACTTGCTATGTAAATAGTCCATTTATAGATATTTCTGGGTATTTATTGCTTTATGAGGGGTGATTGGGATTTTCCCAGATCAAAATAGGAATTTTAAATGCGACAAAAATTTAGACCCTGCGCATTTATTACATTAATATAAGCGAAAATGCTTTAATTTGATACTTCTCTTTCTATGCAGCGGTTGTGCTGGTAAAGTGTACACATTTCACCGCGAGAAATTATATTTTATAAAGTGTTCGCAATATGGGTAGAAAAAAGCAATTATCCTTGATGGAAAGGGAAAAAGCTTTAGCCTGGCACCAGGATGGTGTTAGTAAGAAGGAAATTGCTCGTCGGTTACGAAGAAGCGATCATTCCGTTAGAAATTTCCTAAAAGATCCGGAAAATTACGGCAAACCAAAAGGCCAGGGGCGACCGAAAGCTGTAAGTGAGCGGGATAAACGCATGATATTGCGGTGTGCATCCAATTCTTCTGCGTCGGCGAGAGTTATTGCAGAACAGGCGGGGGTACAAACGCACGTGCGTAATGTTCGAAGGATTTTAAAGGCGTCACCGGTAATATCACGGAAGAAAATGTTGAGAAAACCGCCACTTTCGGCGAAACACAAAGAAGCGAGGTTGAGATTTGCCGAAGAACACGTATCCTGAAAGAAACAATGGGAAAAAGTTATATTTTCCGATAAGAAACGTTTCAATTTGGACGGACCGGATGGGTACTCGCATTATTATCATGATCTCAGAAAGGAACCAAAAGTGAAAATGATCAGACAATTAGGGGGTGGATCTGTGATGATATGGGCGGCGATTGGATTCCGCGATAAGAGTGAGATAGCGTTTTGCACGAACGAAATGACATCTGTGACGTATAAAGACTTATTGCGTGAGAATCTTCTACGTTTTGGAAACCAATGGGCCGGGCGCAATTTTGTTTTTCAGCAAGATAACGCGCCAATCCATAAAGCAAAAACCATTACCGAATGGTTTAAAGGGAAAACGATTAAAACTTTACAGTGGCCGGCACGGTCACCAGACCTAAACATTATTGCAAACATGCGGGGTGAATTGGCACGTCGCGTTTATAGCGGAGGCCGTCAATATTTCACGGTACAGGAACTGAAAACTTCAATAGCGACCGAATGGCAGAATATCCCTCAAAATTATGTGTAAAATGTATATAAATCTATTAATAACAGACTATTGGAAGTGATTAAGAACAATGAAGGATCTACGCATTACCAATCACTCATTTGTTTATTTTTGTTTCACATTTGCAACAGAGCGTCTAAATTTTTGTCGCAGAAATTGTTTAAACATTGGAGTAATAATTTATTATTTAGTTCATATATTACCGGAGGAGATATTTTTAAGTTTATTTTACTTTTATGAATAAAAACTTAATTAGATATCTCGCTAGTTTCGCAAAGAAATATTGTAACCCTTAAAACCCGTAAAACATCTTACCGCGTCTAAGTTTTTGTCGGGGAGTGTATGTCGTTAATTATTCGATATAATTATAAATTCCCTAAACATTTGTGGAATGAACTGTATGTCATGCATTGACTAATCTTGTAACGTACGTATATGAGTATGACTTCTGTTTCCCAGGATTGAGTTAGCCTGTTTATTATACAGCATGACCAACTAGATATCAGACACACCCTTTAAGTATAGATTACATACGTAATTGTATCAGTACCGACCTATTTTCTCCTTAAAAAATAATAGTATGCGATGTAATTTAACAGGTTCTCAAACATAAAGTGGATGGGGTCCGCAGGATTGCGTCACATCCTTTGCTACCATTATGTAAGTCTTTTTCTTTTACGAAAAGATCAAGGAAAATCAATCTTTCACTGTCTGTCGTATTAGATTTAACTGGCGGACAGGACGGTTCCGTGATGCTATGGGAATGGGGTCATGCCCAACCGGTTGCAACTCCGCGACCGCCAGGAACTTACGCTAAAGTAACTAGATTGAGATTTTCTCAACACGGTAACAAGTTCGGAGTGGCGGATTCCGATGGGAATTTGAGCTTGTTTCAGGTGGGATTGTCTGCGAATTCTACACGGCCGTTCTTTGTAAGTTAAATGTATAAGAAAATATTTACGTAAAAGTAACTTAATTTTTTCGTTTTAGATGCATCAATGTCATAATAAAGGAATCACAGATTTCGTATTCCTCAACTCCTGCAGCCTGTTGGCCACAGCCGGTCACAGTTCCGAAAGTAAGAACGTTTGCATATGGGATTCCATATTGCCTCACGGAAAATCTTTGGTGGTGGCATTCACATGCCACGACCAAGGTGCGAGCAGCATGGTGTACGCGCCGCAGCATCAAATTCTGATCACCGCCGGTAAGAAGGGCGATATCTGTTTGATCGACATGCGCACTAAGCAGATCCATCATCGGTTCCAAGCTCACGAGACGGCCGTTAAGTGCTTGGCAATAGATCCGCACGAAGAGTATTTCGCTACCGGATCGGCCGATGGTGATATTAAGGTACGTGAAGTTAAAAATAATTTAAAAAAACCTTATTTGTGTATCTATTATTGCAGATTTGGGGCGTCTCCGTTCCAGCTCCCTTACATTCTTTAACAGCTGAACACGCCAGAAGCAACTTCTTTAAAAATATCGGCCCCGGCGTGACACAGTTACACATCGATTCCCATTCGAGATTGTTCTCTTGCGGAGCTGATGGTAGCATGAAGGTCCGTCAGCTTCCAGACAGGGAAACGCTATTCAATAGTCTTCATTAATTCTCCCAGTTTTTTTTTTCATTGCAACGATCTCTCACGGCTATTTCATGAATATAACAAAGATGGTGCATAGATTCCATTAAATATAGGCGAAAAAGATTCTAGTAGCAAGATGTTAACAGTATTTGCTTTAATCATATTTCAGAAGATGTGGAATTTAACCAGTAGTTACTTTTTGGGAAATGAACGATATTTCTAAAATAATAAAAAAAAATACTGAGCGACATTTTTTTAAAGAGAGTTATTGCGAGAAATTATTTATTTTATATTTCTTTACCGTCCCTGAAAGATGCATGAAGTTAAAAAGGCAGGAAGTTCTAGCGAGGAAGCAGTTCAATTTAGAAAATATGTTGTGAGTCTCTGGTTAGATTCAATTTTCTAAAAAATCATTGTACGTATAGCTCATTAAGTTAAAAAGATAATATTGCATAATATTGTGATAAAAGATTTACATTATCCTTCTTATTGCTACGATTATTATCGCTACTGTGTTATGGTTATTTTTATCTATTTTGTATGTTATAAATGTAATAATTAAATATTTATATATCCAAACTTTGTTATCTATATAGTGTCTGCAATGTTATATAGAAGAGATTAAACAATCCTGTTACGTTATTTATGTATGTATTATGTATATCGATGTTTTAGTAAATGCAAAAAGTGAAATTAAAATAAAAATATTGATGTGAATTCAATGTTGTTTTGTTGTAATTATTTCGAGGACTTGATGGACAAATCGTACATTGTGCGGTAGTTTTTAACAAAGAATCTATTTTTTTAAGAATGACACGATATTGAATGTAATTTAGAATAGGCCTCGTTAAAGTTGACCGACACTGCAAACTGTTTTCAACAAACAAGAAAGTAACGATGTAAGCTCTCTTGGTTTGAAGGGAAGTTCCATTATAGGCAATTTTGAAGCAGTAGTTGCGTTTAAATCTTTCAAATATCAGTTTCTTTATGTATTTTATGTACAATAATTGAAGTTGGTGCAATTATTTTAAAGAGTTAGGCGAATTAAATAGCATCATATCTATGCAAAGATCTACGTAACTCGGGGTTTATACAGGAACGCCCCCCATCAGGATTTCCTGCCCTTTCCAGGACCAACCCAAGCAGTTTCTAGCTTGATCTTCGGATCTGGAATCAAGGAGACACCAGCCAGAGTGGGACAGGGAGGGGATACGCTCGCTCTCCCCTCCCCTCTAAATTTGTCAACTCTATTAAGGAATCCAACTAATCTTTATTTCAAACCATTATAAGCATGATATACAATTAAGTAAGTATATTTATTTTGAAGGAAGGTTTGTAAATTCTATGACGTTGAAACAGTCGAAAAGGAAGGGCAATGGACCAAATCACCGTTCTGAACTGCATCAATTTTATTTTTCCCTGCATATCAACTTTTCAACTAATGACGTAATCGGCAACTGTTTTAAATGACAAGTCTGGTTTTATTATTTTTTTTGTTTTTATAGATTCAATTGTTTAGATAGTATTACTAACATTTTAACACCTCACAGTGCCACATCGAATAAAAATTATTTAAAATGTGGAAAACCTAAATTATATTAATAACAAAAGGCAAAGACAAATGCTGTTAATCAACAAATGAAACGATTGTTTTCTTTAAATCAAATGTTCGAAATGCTATCTGTCTGTTCATACATTTTAGTACCAACAAAAAGTTTAGTAAAAAGTAAAGTTTTTACAGATCAATCAAAAAATCATTAATCAAAAAATTGTTAATTTCAAATATTTGATTTAAAGGAAACAATCATTTTATTTCTCGAATAATAGCATTTATCTTTGCCTTTTGTTATATAAATAGGATTAATTTTTTACATTAATTAAATGACTTTTATTCAAAAAAAATTTTTATGTGAGGTATTGAAATTTTAATGAAAGATGAAAGATCGGGAGTTGTCCTTAAAAAAAAGAAATAAAGGAACCTTTAAGTTGATATAGAAATGAACGCGGTGTTGCTTATTTAATTTCATTGCGTCGCACTGTTGCTGTTGTTAGTAGGTAGTGATGTAAAATATTATTATTATTAAAATCTGTAAAAGTATTATTACGGTACGTTAAACTTAAAGGGGGAAGTACCGAAGTAATAAGCACCTAATATTTACAAATTTTATAACAAAGAAAAAGAGTTTTCTTAGGCTCTGTTGCTTGGTTTTATAGATTGTTTAAATAAATTGTTCGCAGAAAACTAAAATTTAATAATTTCACAAAGTGATATAAAAAAAAATTGAAAAGAAACGCAACCATCTCGTTTTTCTTTTTTTTTCAAAAAAAAAAGAAAAACGTATGTTTTGTTTCATATTTTAAAAACATCGTATGTCTATATGTGTGCAGTTTGTCCTATTTTTTTAGAGGTTTTTTAGAAAACACGTTATACCAAAATAAATGGTTTGAACAAGAAAGGTCATATTAGTTTTTTTTTTTCTTCTTTTCTTTTTTAATATTGCAAAAAGGGTTTGGATTTGTAGCAAGATTTTTTGGTCATAATGCACGCTATTATTGACAATATTTTGGTTCAATGCATGAACCTACGTAGAAGAGATTTTACATAACATAGAATATATTTGATTAACTAGAAGTAACGTATTAACAATTGAATCAAAACGGTAGCTAGATATTGCGCTTATGGTTAGACAAAGGAAACCCGAAGTAGAAATATTTTGCAAAATATTCTACTTGCAAAACAACAAATTCTGTTTTTGCAATAAAAAAAAAAATTAATACTTTGTTTTCTAGTCTTTTAGAGAAAAACATTCAGGGTGAACAACCTAACAATTTGGAAGATATTATTTCTAGCTCGCCTCCAGAAACTGAAGAATTCTTTGATTAAAGCGAATATATTGCAGCAAATAAATATTAAGAAATTGTAGTATTATATAATGTGGATATTGTCGATACCACGATTATACCAAAATAATGATAAAAATTCAATAAGCTACTCAAAAAAACAAAAAAAAAAAAACAAAAAACGTCTCCCTCCACAGAATTATCAAACACACAAACACGATGTTGAAACGTTATCGCCGCGTTGAGGCCTCTAATGGCCTTTATCGCGCGTTCAAATTGTACACAAATTTGTAGCGAGTTCGGCATTCATCACCTCATTCGCCTTCGCGAGAAAGATGGCATCCCGCTCGGAAGACAATCTAACAGCGATTCTGTACGGCGTGAACGATTTGAGATTGGTAAGTCGGCATTGATTTTCCACACGCTTTCGCTTGTTTAATACGCGAATGTTGGCTTTGATTAATCTTTAAGATCCCAACTGAAATGTTTTTGAGCAAAATTCCCAGATCAAACAATGCACGTAGCTTCGTAGGAGGTATTTATCGGAAATCACAACGGCAGTTGCGGGGGAATATTTTTCTTGCATGCTTCAAGGATTGGTAGGCTTGAATTTTATATTGTTGTAATTTTTTAATTGAACCAGCGACACGCGCAAAATGCTGTAAATATCTCAAAAATATTGCTAAAAATGTTATCTTTCTGCATATAAGCTTTATTTATTTAAATTGCAATAGCAGGAGATAACAGGAGATTCATCAAGCCAGTTTAATCACCCGTTAATGCGGACAATATCAGGAATATATTCGAAAGAATCGAATTATTTGTTATAAAAAAAAATTATATTTATTAATAGACGCATGTCGCATCTAGATTCCGATCAGGAATACAGGATTAAAAGAAGTACTTAACATATATTTGCGTGCTGACGTAACACTGTGTATTGTTTGACGTATTTCCTAATAAGCGATATTAAAAATGTTACCAATTTGGCTTCCACGAGTTTATTGGTTATTTAGGCTTAAATTGGCCGCTGTTCGCAGCAGATTGAGATAACACTCTTTGTCGGGAGGGTACGATCACAGCATTGTTAAATACACACAAATATATGTACATTGTGCAGGTAAATAGTTTGATTGATATGCTTTTGTTTCGTGAGTAATTCTTTTTTTTTTTTCACAGAGAGAGAAATCATCTTTTGTCAAAATAAAATCTTTATTCTTTTGTTTATTTTTTGTTTTCTACACTCTATTAACTTACAAAAGAAATATATCGTTTAAATACAATAATTTTCGGTTTTTCTAAGTAAATAACTACGATGTCTACGTATAAGTGCGCATAAGCCAGTTTTTAAGAAGCAGCGAATGTAGTTAACCTTTGGTTTAACAAATAACATTTTACAAAGTCATATACGTACGCCATTACGTGGTAATTATGCTAAACATGCATAATAACATACAATCACGGTCGTAAGTATGCAGGCGTCACGGATTCTTTTAATTTCTAAGCATACGTTTCGATAGGTCCTCGTTTTACACTGATTCGTGCCGCAAAAATTTTATTTTGTGCTCATCCCGTTCTCGAGATATTAAAGATTGAAAAACGGGAGCAGCTCCCGCACTTTCACTTTTTCTAAACTCGACCAGGCCGACGT
Organism: Marronus borbonicus; assembly: GCA_902655005.2. NCBI lineage: Eukaryota > Metazoa > Arthropoda > Insecta > Coleoptera > Scarabaeidae > Marronus > Marronus borbonicus. The sequence goes on from LR737401.1 coordinate 795,676, forward strand.
TTTGGGTTGATCTGTGCTGAAAGGATTTTATTTTGTGCTCACCTCCTTTATACGTTGCGTGCTTAAGTGATGTATAGTTCTATCGAGTTTTCAAAAAACCCAAGAATTGGTGCGAGTGCTGTTGAATAAGGGTTCTCAAGTATCTTGAATTTTTACGGCTCAAATAAGCACGTTGCGAGCACGAAACGTTCCTGCTATCAAATTTAATTTAAATAATTTAAAAATTGAAAAATTGATGGGGTGGCTGCCAATAAGTTTTTGAGCAGTCTTTACTCCTGTATATCTTGTTACCTGAATATCTCAAGAACCGGATGAGCACAAATCGGCACACAATGAGCATAAAACGATGGTATTATTAAATTTTCAAAAACAAGAAAAATTGATGCGGGTGCTATTGAATAAGGGTCCGGATCGATTCTTATTCTCGAATGTCTCGAAAACGGTGCGAGCACAAAACGACATTTTTCCGGTACAAATCAGCACAAAACGATGGCGATATAAAATTTTGGAAAACCGAAAAATTGATTCTGTGGCTGCCAAATAAGCCCTCACTCCCGTGTACCTAGTTACTCCATTATCTCGGGAAGGACGAGAGCACAAAATAAAATTTTTGGGTCACAAACCAATACAAAACGTTACTCTGGTCAAATTTTGAAAAAGTGAAAGTGCGAGAGCTGCGTGAAGTTG
>LR737401.1:796372-820207 GCA_902655005.2 Marronus borbonicus
AAAAAGTGAAAGTGCGGGAGCTGCGTGAAGTCGGCTCCTGTTTTTCAATGTAGAACATCTCGAGAACGGGATGAGTACAAAATAAAATTTTTACGGCACAAATCAGCACAAAACGGGTACAAAACGATGGTCTGGTCAAATTTTGAAAAAGTGAAAGTGCGAGAGCTGCGTGAAGTCGGCTCCCGTTTTTCAATCTTGAACAACTCGAGAACGGGATGAGCACAAACTAATTTTTTTACGGCACAAATCAGCACGAAACGGGCACAAAACGATGGCCTGGTCAAATTTTGAAAAAAGTGAAAGTGCGGGAGCTGCTTGAAGTTGGCTTCTGTTTTTCAATCTAGATCACTTCGAGAATGGGATGAGCACAAAATAAAATTTTTACGGCACAAACCAGCACAAAACCATGGCCTGGTCAAATTAATTAGTTGATCGCGATAACTCAGCTGGTGAACCACGCCAGAGGCGAAAATCAACAGCTTTTAACTGACTCCGGCCGTGGAAGCCTACGTTTTTATTTCAAACATGGAAACAATTTAAAAATCTATGTAGTCGCGAAATTTCCTCCAAATACGAATATCACAGCCTCATTGTGAGATCTATTAATATCTGCTTTGCATTTCATGTTTTTAGCCTTGCACATTCTTAAGAATTAGCTTGACGAACACAATTTACTTTTAATTAATGAACAATCTTAGATAAACAAAAATAAAAAGCGCTATAACCCGCATACTTGCGTGTAGATGATAAATTCAGGCATAATCCGTCCAATTCTTATGAATATGACTGTAAAAATTGTAATTATACGAATAAAAAGTGTTTTTGTGTGTTGGTATACTAGGAACACTTATTTTTTTTTAACCATGAAGTTAAATCGATACCTGGAAATACTGTTATTTTGCCTTTATGTAACTTCTGGTTTAATGTTGTATAATTAACTGTATTACGAGGTTTCTTTAACATAATTCGATTTAATAATATTAAATATTTCTCGGTATCATTTCTTTTTCGCTGAAAAAAATTTAAAAAAATGTCAAATATCTCTATCTGCTTATATCTACGTAGTTGTTGATAGTTTCGTAACGTACGGTATGATAACCTTCAAGATTTCAATCCTTCTTTTTGTCTATTTAATGCTCTAATTGTGCTAAACGAATTCGTTGTTAAATATCGATCTGGTTATTGTTATTTTAAAATCATTACTAACCCTGCAGAAACGAGTGCTCTCGCAGTGGCGTACGGCTCGGTTACTATTAATATTAGCAATAATGTACGTAATTACTTATTTTAATTTGATTGCGTTGTTGATGTAGATTGGCGTGAAAATTCGCTGTACTCTGTACACTCCTACGGCGAGGTGAAAATATGTTCGCGTATTTGGGAAATGAGCGTTCTACGTCTATGACATCGGTTTTCCCTTGAACTCTCGTCTATACGCACTATACTTTGAAAATCGGGATTCTTCTTTATAATCGCGCATAATTTATCGGTTTCTACATTATCTGTTAGATTTCCTAACGAGGCTTTAAGGTCATCTACTATCATGTATTGAAAGCTTGGTGTTCTCTAATTTGGAAATAAATGTAATAAAAAGAATTGAATAATTTTCGGAAATTTGGTCATTTATGTAGTATGGATTTTGGTACCTGAAACTAGTCGCTGGCTTACTGAGATTGCTTGGGCTTCTTGCGGATTTAATTCATCTACTTTTGGATAACTGTTTCTAATAAATTCAGCTACAAGATGACACGCATGGAGCAAACAGGTTACGTGAAGCAATCGACGATGAGATCGTTTTAGTAACTTTTGTTTTTGTTGGGGTTGTTGTTGTGTTTGGTGGGGTTGGTTGGGTAGAAAGTTTAAAATATCGCTATCTTGAACTTTCCAAAGGTATTTATTATACGTTGCCGCGTATGTCCGATTGTTTTCGAAATTTGTCATCGCCGCCAATGTGTGCGCACTCGTTTCTGCAGGCTTACTCATTACACAGGAGGTGTTGATTAAATTAATTTTTTTTATAAATCTTGTTACAGATAAAAATGAACTTTTAGGAAATTATTCAATACTCTTCATAAAACATAATAATTAATAATTAATTGTTTTTCCATAAAACACAAAGAGTTCTCAGGGATCAATCATTGGACCCTTGCATTTTTTCGCCGTAGTAAATGTAATTTATCAACAATGAAAACCCATAAATAATAGGTGTATTTATCGGTTCTCATTATTGATAAATAATAACCTATTCGAGAAATGTATTAATGAACGTTTTATCTTATTTTCAAAGGAACAAACACCAATTCCGGTACCTAACGATGATCGTAAGTTTTGACAATATTTTCTAAATTCTTTGATCCATAAAATCATCGAATTTAATATCATTTTTAACACGCACGGTTCATTTAGCGATAAGAATAGAGTTCATACGACTTGCCTAAAGAAAATTCTCAATATTTAGAAGTGCTACTGCGGATGGAAGCTGTCGGAATATGCGGATCCGACGTTCATTACTTGGTCAAGGGCTACATCGGGCACTTCGTACTCCGCCAACCCATGGTGATCGGTGAGAATTTCACGAAAGAGATCCGAGATAATTAATGAGAAATCGCCTTTTTTTTTTAAATTTAGGACACGAAGCGTCCGGAACCGTCGCGGAAGTCGGAAAGAACGTAAAAAATTTGAAACCGGGTAAATTTTCACCAACCAGAAGTTAAATATTTTCTTAAGTACTAACACGATATTTTCCCGAAGGTGATAGGGTGGCCATAGAACCGGGAGTTTCTTGCAGGAGATGTTCGTACTGCAAAGAAGGACGTTACCATCTTTGTCCCGATATGGTTTTCTGCGCAACGCCACCCGTACATGGAAATTTGGCCAGGTACTACGTCCATGATGCAGATTTTTGCTTCAAGTATGTCAAATGTCGTCAAAATTAATTGGATAGAAGAAGAAACGTTCTCGATACGATTTTAGATTACCGGACCATGTTTCTTTCGAAGAAGGCGCCGTTTTGGAACCACTTTCTGTAGGAGTTCACGGTTGTAAGCGCGCTGGAGTTGGCGTGGGATCCATTGTACTTGTCTTGGGAGCTGGGCCAATTGGCCTGGTGACAATGTTGGCTGCTAAAGCATTTGGGGCATCTACAGTTTTAATTACAGGTACGATTTACGTTTAGAGGTCCCATCCCGTTACTCTTTCCTTTCTTTTGAACACATTTCTCTAGATATCTTGCAACGTCGATTGGATCTTGCTAAGGAAATGGGGGCAGATCATACTCTGCTGGTGGACAAGAACGTTTCCGATGAAGAGATCATAAGACAAGTGGTAGAAAAACTTGGTGGTCAACCGACTGTTAGTATGGATTGCAGCGGAGCCGAGCAATCTGTTAGGATTGCAATTCAGGTTGGTCCTTTTTAGAATATTTTCTCCCGCTAAAAAAACCTGTTGTTATTAGGCGACCAAATCTGGCGGTTGCGCCTTATTGATTGGAATGGGACTGTCAGAAATGACCGTACCATTGGCGAACGCTCTAATTCGCGAAGTTGACATCAGAGGCGTCTTCAGATATTGCAACGAGTAAGTCCCATTTAGATTTAAGCATGTATTTAAATAACGTAGACTTACACGTGTCCATCTCATCGAATATATTTTTTAATTCTCGTTTTTTTTTTTCCTCTTTTCAAGCTATCCGACGTCTCTAGACCTGATCGCCACGGGGAAAATTAACGTTAAGCCGTTGATAACGCACCACTACACATTGGAGCAGACCTTGGAAGCGTTCGAAACGGCTAAAACCGGTGCCGGTAATCCCATCAAGGTGATGATACACGCGAATCGAGACTGGAAGCCCTAATAATATGCATTAGCATAATATCAACACGTCGAGTCTACCAGTACAAGCACAACGTTTGTTTTTGTATGTAATCTAATGTAAGAGCTTTTTTTACTTCTTGTTTTGACGTCCCAATTTTCCATTTATAATTTTTTTTATTGTCCCCAAACAGGGAAGGATGTTAATAAAAATAATACAGGAGAAAAATTTGGTTTTATTTGGAGCGACAGATTTTTTTTGTCATTTAATCCCGACAGGATTCCAGTCTCCCTTTTGGTAGAGAAAATAATGCAGCTGTAACAAGCGTACAAGCTCAGAATATTCGTCCGCATATAATTTAAAGCAGTTTTGCCAGATTGGGTTACGTGTGGCAATTTGGGCTACGTTCAAGATATTTGCAGGCAATCCCGTTAGGTTACTTCTAGATATTGAAACAACTATGTAATATGCCAAAAACGGCGGTGGCGAGCTTCTGTGTATTATTTCAACGGAAACTGCAAGAAGACGCCTTAAAGAAGCGAATTTGAATGGTCGAGTCGCTCTTCGGAAGTCTTAACTGAGACGGGACAACGGAAAGGGGCGTCTTCAATGGGCGCACATTGGTCTATTGAATATTGATGAAATGTGATATAGAGGTGAGCTTGATCAGAGTTTCATTTAACGAAATCTGCGAGCTTTCCGGGCGACCTGGCTACGGTCCAAGAAAGGAGACAATATCTTTATTCTAAAAAGTATAAGAAAAGGCTTGGACTTTGCCAAACTACGAGTTATATTTCCTAAACGAAGATCCTTCTATTGAAAGAAGCACAAAATTTAAAGAAATCTTCACAAATGTTTGGCTCTATATAGCGCATTTAAAGATCTCTCAGATAAAAGCTAACAACCTAAAATAAAATGCAAAAAATAGAGAATGAAATTAAAGATGCTGCTGAATAAACAGCAGAAGATGAGGATATTTCTTCAACCTCGCGTGATAATCAGTAATGACGAAGAAGACATTACATATGTTATTTTTTTTTTAATTTTGTGCTGACTGCTGGTACCCTATTGTTGTGCTTTTAAAAATATCAGATGGCGTGAAAACGGTAGCGGTGCAGATAACAATAAAAGTAACAACGTAAGGGAGTAAGGAACGTGCTCTTTAATAAAGGTTTCACCTTTATGAGTTTTTATTATTTGTATTGTGTGTTGCCTAGTTCAGCTCAAGTAAGGGGTTAATTGGTTGCGGTATTTTATAAGCTTTGCTGGAATTGTCCTATAGGAAGGATCCATTGCTTTTCAAAATATGCTTAATTTGTTAATACAACCATTAAGGTTGAGCCAAGCTTCGTCTGAAAAGAAGGATTTGTCATTCATGCGATTTTCGAACCAATTGTAGATTGCCGCCTCTCTACGCAATCAATCGGCTTCAGTTCTGAAGGTTTTCTGATTTACTTTTTAGGTGAACGATCCATAAGCCTTCTCACAATAGTTTTAAGAGTTCTTTTCTTTACCGCTGCGTGGATTTCTTTGAGCGCTTACTATAATTGTTATTATTATTGACTAAAAATACTACATTATCCATTCCCTCCTTAAACTTATTTGCCAAATATGCGCCAACGTAATTTGAAGTCTCTATCTTGAGAAAGACCTGAATAAAATTTAACTGGCATGCCATATTTTAACCTCTGATCACTTCCTTTCCTACCTTCCTACCTGATGTTTGGAATCTCTACAACCTTATTTTGATTCTCTTACAATTAATTGAAGAAAGCACGTAACAGCTACGCATAAAACAAATCAGCAAGAAAAGAAAGATTTCCATTATGATAAAAGTTCCTCGCGTAGAATTTCGTCTGGTTTCGTTTGGGACCTTTTGAAAACGTTTTTCCCAAGTTAAAATTCCCCCATACGAATTTAGTTGTTTTTCTCTACCCACCCGTTAAGCACTCCAGACGACACAACGATCAAAAAGAGATTATAACTCAATCTAGACGAGTTTAAATCGCGAATCCGAAAACTTCTTCAAAATTTATGCGATCTACAAGTTAGATACTTTACTTTCGCTCCAGCTATATACTTAGATACTTGTTTCGGTAGCTCGCGTCGCGATAAAACTTAATTTGGACGGGGGATGGGTAAAGCTCGCTTCAGGTGAGGAGGCAGCCGAGGAACGAGGAGGAGGAGAGCGCAGACAACTTTCACTACTCCGAAAACAATCAATTAAGTCTCTCGCCGGATCTCTCCCGAAACTGCTTTATCATCGTCATTCCGACTGCTGCGTATTACGTTACTTTGTCGTTGCGTTATTCCGTGAAGGATGGAGACCTGTAAAATTGCGAACGTGGCGAGCTGTATGAACTTTCAGGGAGGTGGACGTAATGGTCTTTCGATTCGAGCGTAAGAACCGCGGAAAGTTTCCAGACTGCGTGGAGTGGATAAGTAAAAAATATTGCCAAATGCAAGAACATTGTGCAATTCATACACGTTTCGAGTAAGCGACCGGCGTTAAGATACTTGAGATTTTTTAGCTGTTGAAATTCTTATTGGGCATTGCTGGCTAAAGGGGTAAGAGAATAGCTGAAGAACTGTTATTCAGGGTCTACTAAGCTGATTATGAAACAATGGAACACTTTTTCTGCAAGTGCCAGGCGCTGACGTCAATTAGAAGGACAGGTGAGGGGGCGCCAGTAGGACGCAACGTCCTTACCCTTGTGGTCTAAATCCTGCGGGATCTACTTCGCCCTCTCATTGTCTAAAAGATTGGCAGAACTGAGAAGCCCATGAAAACTGAGGTTTTTTTTTCTAATTTAGATTACGGTAAGTCCGAATAAATAAATTAACCTAAAAATACTTTGTGGAGAGTACGATTAAAAAAGTACCAGACTATTTAAATAGAACATATGTACTATATTATATAACATAACATATTGCATTTTATTTAGACCTATCATTATTACAGCGAAAAAACATTCGTAGACAAAATTATGCATATAAGATAGATTAATCCAGATACCTCTGAGGTTGATTATACTCTATGTACTGAAGGCACCGTTTCGTTTAGCATGTAAGCTGGTATACAACCTTCTGTAGTGGTTGTGGTCGTCTCGGTCGCGTTCATGCAAATCATTGGGATAGGTGTTGTTTCTAAATTGAGGACCGGGATTTGTCGATTTTGTATCAACACTTTGTAGAATTCCACCGAATTCTTCGCTACCCTCCTCCTGCTGGGATTGTTGAAATCGACGAAGTACAGTCCAAATTTGACGGTGTACCCGTCGGTCCACTCCATGTTGTCCAGTAAGCTCCAAATTGTATATGCTTTGACGTTACATTGATCGTACTTGATCGCGTCTAACATGGATCTCAGGTAAGCCTAGAAACGATCAAAGAAAATTGTAGAAATTTAGACAAATAACGCGTCCTCTTACGGTGTGGTAGTTCACTCGTCCCTTATCGTTTAACTCCCCGCGATCCGCGAAACCATTCTCCGTTACGAATATCGGAGGGTTATCGTACTGTGCCTTGATCCAGACCAACAATTTCCTGAAACCCCATGGGACAACTTTTAACCACGGCACGCTACTCGACTCCCAATTTGGATCTTGCTGTTTAAGTACGCCGAGGTCTTTTTTTCTGTAATCCGTAGAATTGGGAGGCTCTTCGTCGCAGCTGACCAAGTTTGTTGTGTAATGGTTAAGGCCCAAAAAATCCGCCGTGCCTCTGATTAATCTCACTTCGCTTCTGGTGAATTTCGGCAATCTAGACGCGGTGAAGTTGTCCATCTGGCTGAATTTCTCTATGCGCTCCTTCATTATATCGGGATAGTCGCCTTTCTTGGAAAAGATGGGGTTTGCCCACCAACCAAACTGGAATCGGAGAGATATTCTTTTGCGAGTTCATTTCTGGAATTACTTACCTCCATTTGTAAGGCTCGTTCCGAAGCTTCCTCTTCGGATTTATTCTTAGGTTCGTACCAAGGAGTTGATAGAGAGATCCCAATTTGTCCTAAAATCAATTTACATCCAGCTTCACTCGATATATGATTTAAGGATAGAATGTTTACCTCGGCAATGACGTCTATATTTAGAATTATACAAATGATAAGCTCTAGCATGCGCCAACAGCAAAGTTCTACCGCACAAGTAATCGCCTATTCCAGATGAATTGACATTAGGAGCATTTATACCCTTCCCATAGCCGGTCTCGCAGACTTCGTCAGGTTCATTAAAAGTAATCCAGTATGAAACGTGTTTTCCCCAAAGATCAAACGCCACATTGGCGTACTCCTCAAAGTAGTTGGCCATAAGCGGATTGGTCCAACCGCCAAGGTCTTGTAGCGGTTGCGGTAGATCCCAGTGGTATAAGGTGACCATCGGTTTGATCTCTAAACGAACCATATGCGTGATCAAATCCGTGTAATATCTCACTCCGTCCGGGTTGATGTGATTGCTGAAGCCGGTCGGTAGTAATCGGGACCATGATATGGAGAAACGGTAAAAATCGACGCCCAAATAAGTTAGATAACTGACGTCTTCTAGGTAGTATTGATAAGAGTTGCAGGATATATCAGCGGTGCTTCTATCTTTGATTCTTTCGGGATAAGTATGGACAAGGTGGTCCCAAATATTCTCACCTTTGCCTATCCAAAACGAGAAGACTTACTATTGTTGCTTTGACGATGTGATTAGGAACAGTTTGGAAAGGATGAATGGGCAGTAAAAGAATTTTGATTTGAAATCGATCGAAATATTAAATTTGATCATGCAAAAATTGCATTTCTAGCTGAACATGCCTATTTTGAGATTTGACAGTTGATAATTGAGGTTGCAAACATCAACATCGATAATTTTAGCATATTATGGATCCAATCCAAACTATGCGAGAGAGAGAAGCAAATCTTCGTAGCTTGAAGATGGTAAAGTGGAAGTGAAAAAAAATATGAAAATTTTTAATTAAGAGCATATTGCCGATTGGTCCACTTTACGAATTCTGCAATTATTAAATTTGCGCCTGGTTCAGTATCATCAATCATGAGATCGAAACATACCTCCTTCAATTATCTATTTTTTTTTTCCAATAAAACAAAGCTGTAAATCGAAAAACTCACCGCTAGTATTCCATCCACCTTCAATCTGGTAAGAAGCGGTAGCGACGCCGAATAAAAAATTATCTGGGAATTCGGATGAACTAGTTTCGACTTCGAGCAGCGGAGAATTTACGAGAAACGTCAAGAAGAGCGCATACAACATGATCAAATTTTGTCACGGTTCACGTCAAAAAAAAAAAACCCAAGCCGCGCAAAATATTGTTAATCGTTTGAGGACCGTCGCTTCGTCCATGCGATATGGAGGCGCAGCTTCCGGTAGAACGGAGATAGCAACTATTGTACTTCACCTCGCTCATCCTCGCTTGGAACGATAGCTGTTATTAGCACACTGACGGGAATGTTATACAGGGTTATTCGTAATAAAGTTACGCTTTCGAGGTTGCTGTAACCTTTAAGAATTCAATATAGGAAGAAACCGGAAGAAGGTAGCTGCGTGGCAAGTGTCACACGGTTCCGATGAAGATGACACCTGCTAACCGTAAATAGATACCCTGACAGATATCCTCCTCCACCTGTTTTCGGATTTAATATGAAGACGACAATGATAACCTCCTGGAATAAGGAATCAGCATAGAGAGTCTCATATAAATAACATAGCCAATGAATGGCGAGAATTGCTAATTTTGGCTTGCTCCTGACTACATCCACATTCACCTATGTGACTCAGGAAGTTGGAACGGTGCACAGAACTTTGAAAAGACATAAGCTGGATCCTTATAAACCTCTTTACCTAACCCTGTCCCATATGGGTGACGGCACCACCCACTTTCACCTTCTTTGCGAGAGTACAAAATCGTTGCTTGCGATTAGTACTACGCGTATTGCAAGGCTCAACAAAAACCTCTACGAGAAGAGACAAACGCCTTGAGGAACGCGAGCGTCCGTCCGGAGAATCCCTTCAGGAGCGAGGCACAAGACCGCCTATGACTACCTTAGTAGGTTGGCATAAGTATCATTATTCACAATGAATACAGCATATTAGGAGCACAGCAGAGAAAGGAGTCCAGAATGAAGATTTCGAGGCCCTCACAAGCAAGATTACGAGGATATTGGTACTGGAGGAAGGAGGACTAAGGTCCAGATAACCAACGTTTACGATTACCATAAACTCATTTCCGTGCAATGCTAACGCTCCAAAGATCCCGATCGTCCTTTGATTTATATTGCGTGGCTAGTGCAACTGCTTGATGAAGAAGCAGGCATTTTGGATTTTCCGGACAGACCAAGCAAAATTTATTTAGATAATTCAGTTATTAATAAACAAAGTAATCGTTTCTGGAAAACCCATACTGGACATGACATCACGGGGTCCTAACATCTAGTGCGGCTTAATAGGAGAGGTAGTTAGGAAATTTTCAGCGAGCGCCGCAGCATTTGTGGATATTGAACGGAGTACAAGTATCTTCTTTTACCGCCTACATGCCTTAAAGCTAAGACGTGCGAAAAGATACGGAAAACATGTACAAGGTTCACCCCAATAAATCGAATAGAATTGAATACAACAACGGTCCATTTTCTCCATTCATCAGATTTTTGTTGCTTTTTATGTAAACCGCCTCGTAAGCGTTTAATTCTCGCGGAGAAGTTACATTTTTGATCAATTTGAAGGTTTTCTAATTTAATACTATGCCCGGTTTCGTTTACGTGCTGGGCTACACCTGACGAATCTAACCTACCGAAGCGATAACACCTGATGTGTTCATTAAATCTGGTGCCTAACGCACTTTTGGGTTGACCAATACAGTCAATGCGTGCAATTTTATAAATTCTCGACCTTTCTTCCGTTTTCGGTTTAACTTTCGGATCGTCAAGAAGGTTTTTAAGTGTGTTAGGCGAACCGAAACATACGTCCATATCTTGACCCTTCAGAACCTTATCAGCACCTTTCCATATGCTGTGAAAGGGGAGTTTCACGAATTTCTTACCGTTAGTTTCTGTCGGGATTAAAGTCGTGGAATTTTTTACGTTTATTATTAATTAAACTTGTGCGGTGCGGAGGTTTTGTGTTATTCACCATACTACGCCACAGTCCCTTGCTATCACTATTATTTAACAAATTTATTGTATTTAAACACCCGAATAAAGACTTTTCCCGAGACATTTCAGTAATTTGTGCGTGATACATTAAAGAGACGAAGGATTTGCGTTTACAACGTTATTTCTGTATAAACCATGTGTTTTGCCATGGAAATTCTCCAATACTTTAGGTAGTATTTAAAAAGACATATCTGGAATATCCTCAAACATTTGCTTGCAATATTTCTCTATTACAAATAGAAGTCTTGTGTCTCTGAATGCTTATCTCTCGCGGTTTGTCACGTTTTCATAATTCTTCGCATTTGGTTCCTGAGATTTATTGAATTGAATTACCGTGTACCCTGGTGTTATGAGTCTAATATTGCCGGGTTGATTCATATTCAACCCGGCAATATTAATTTCTCTTGGTGCGTAAATAGAATAGAGCAAAGTGGAGCAATTTGAGCGATCCTCGTACCATCCATTCGAGCGGTTCAACTAAAACTGATTGGTCCGCAAGGTTTTCTGCGTACAAAAATATTGTGTCTGGTAGAAGGCGGCAGCTCTTTCGTTGTTATTTTCTAATGTTATGTTATGTTAGAACAATACCTGAGAAATCAAAAACTTATTTGCCTTCTTTTCATTGTACGTAGATTTTTTTTAACAACGTATTGAATAACGTTATATCGGTGGACCTATTTTTACAGAACCCCCGTTTGGTTCTTATATAACGTATTATTTTTAATTTTTTAAGGTATTGAACTATTTTCTATTGTTTCATATAACTTTGCAAATACAGACATGCTAAGAGGCCGACAATTATTTAACCTTATCTTTGGCTAACATTGGCAACCCCTAGACCGCACGCAGGCGTAAACTTGTGTGTGATGCGAAGATTGCCGACTTTTTTGCCGATTTACTTTTGTGTTGTTAGCCATACTACGTCACAGTCCTTGCTATAATTATTTATACACATCATCTTTTTTACACAATTGTTTTAATTATGTCTTGTTGGAAATACACCTTGTTGAAAGGATAAATTTACGTGGTCCAGAAAGAAATGATGCCGTGTTCTTGATAAGTATGCCTGGAATTAGGTTATAACCTGAGGGCGAATTTGACTTAAGCCTATAAATAGCGCTGACGATATCAACCCCACAAACAGGACTTAGGACTAAGCAAGAGTGAGGACTTCTACTCATGAACTCATTAACACTACGAGCATTAATTATTAGTGACCAGACTGCTTTGGTTTTGTTAATAACGTCCAATATATAAGCATTATTTGGCTCAATTTCTCAAATTTTTCGCTCATTTCCGTTAGAAAACAGACCCCATAGCGCAACGATACAAATTACGGACAGATCCAAGAGGCCTGCGTTCCTTTAGTCTTCCCGCACTTGCATCTAACCAAAGCAAAACAGAGATCGATATAATGAAGAAATATCTCGCTAGAAACATTAAATGCCACACTTTCCCACGTCTCATTTGCAAAAAATGATCAAAGCCATTTTGATAGCTGTATCTACGGCGCCATACGTAACTACTGTTTCCAAGCTTTGGTTCTCCTTTCTTCTTCTTCTTCTTTCTTCAGACAAATTAAAATCCGTACAACTTATACTAAAATTAATTTCATCAAGGTGAATAAAAACAATTAGCAGACTTCCACCACAAGATGGAGACTCATAAACATAATTTTTAATTTACTTTTTGCGACCATCACCAAGCAAATCTACACCACTGCTAAAAGCTGTCCGCACCAACAAGCTAGATATTAGCGGACTGTTCACTTAGAATGAAGTTCGCAATTATGTTCCGAGGTCGTCTACGTTCGATCCGGGAGAACCCTTTCATTGCTCTATAGATGACGATTAAACACGTCCACCGTTGTCATACCAGGCCTTTGTGAGCAATTTTCAGTTATTCAGTTATTGAGTCCAATAACAATGCACATAGTATAATAACAGCCAATTGGCCAGCGTGCTCCCCTGATCTGAACTCGTTCGAACGTGCTAGGCAGAAGTCTTAGATCAAGAATTCCATCTGATTAAAATAGAAGAGGTAAGAGTTGCATTGATTGGGGAGCGAGGCATACGGCCTCAGGAATTGATCAGTGGCCATATCAAAAGTATGGGAAAAAGAATGACTGCAGCTGTAAGGGTTCGTACTGCGTTTACATGCTGTTGTAGCAAAGGAAAGAACGCATCCAAGTTTAATATGTACAATAAAGTTATTCTGTTAAAAAAAAATATTTTCTTCGAGTCTGTTTTACAAAGGTTGAACCATGTAAAATCCGAAGAAGGAAAAGCTCGAGGTTGCTTTTTCTTCTTCGGATTTTACATGGTTCAACCTTCGCAAAACAAAGTCCAATTACTCCGCCTAACTTCGTATTAAGAGATTATGTTATGTATAAAGTTTCCAGAATTTTCTAATCCATCCTCTGTACACGATGTTTTATTAAAAAAGAACAGAACTTTAGGCAGCTACAAACTCATCCCAATTGGATCTCATAGAAATAAAAAAACAATTGTTTTGAAGCACATTTATTTACAAAGATACAACAATTGAATTCGAGCTCGCAGAAATGATTCACCTTGCGTACCACATTATTCTTGATCGGCGTTATCAAAATACAAACCACAGCCGAAACGGGAATACCAACAACCGGACGGAGAGAAATAACATCAATCGCCGATATACAAGACAAAAGCGCAACGTATAAACGTGCCTACACGTCCAAGCAACGGATCTACGGATGAGGTACGGTGAGTAGTAGCCAGGTAGTCAGTCAGCCTCGTATTCATATTATTTCATCCCCGCGCGTTGGGCCCACGGGGTGGCTTCCGTCGTTGTGTCGTGCGTTCCGCGGCCTGCCCATGCTTTCGGGGTCCGCAAAACGTCCGAGTTGCGCTCCTCCACAAGCGGAATGCTTAGTTCCGATCCAGACGTGTCAGTGGAATGTGCTGTGTAGAGTTACTGGGGTAGAGTGGGGAAGCACGCGATCTACGGGAAAGCGATCGAGATTCCTTAGAATTCCAGAGATCGAAAGTAACTTTCGTTGGCAATCGCTTTTGGGTAACTTCTAAATAAACGCTTTTTGGTAGAATTTTTTAATTTCCATTTTAAAGTTGAAAATTTAGAAGAGATGTTTGTCGTAGGAAGAAGATGATAAATTTCGAATCGAAAGAAGGTAAGCTGCACATTCTACTTGTAGATAAAGAGATCCAAAATAAAACGTAATCTGACATCGTTTCCCTTGTTATCCTTTCCAATTTTATTCTCCGATAATGGTTCGTCTTCCTTTCCTCCGTTAATGATAATTTTTTTATCTTGTTTATATTTTGCTGCTTCTCCGAGATATGGTGAGACGTTAAACTTTTGTTTACCAGAAGTTATTTGGAGCAAACAATGTGTTCTTTTTAAAGGCACGAGAGATTCGGAAATGTTTTTGTTTTGTTTTAGCGATTCATTTGGTTTAGCAAAAAAAATATTACAGTCACAAAAGAATTTGGCTTGAATTGTGAAGATTATTGGGAAAGCTTAGATTGTAAATGGAAGCTTTGGATTTCCATCGAATTAAAGAATTTGTTCAAGTCAGAAAAAAATTATATTTCGGATCCTCAAAATTCCATCCGCTACAGTTTGGAATCTTCTTATTTGATCTTGACCAGCGCAAGGTAAACTTCAATACCAGATGAAATGCTTTTACCTGGTAGGTCTTCGTTTAAAAAGGACGTTGTACAGTAATTTGAACGAATAAGCTACTTTAATCAATTTTTTATGCAATTTGCATTGTTTGCTAATAAACTAGCAATCACGTAAATCATGGCTATTAATAAGGCCTATTATCGCTTTAACAATTTGGCCATACATGCAGAGCACGGATCACCAAAGGAATGTACGGTCCAATACGAAGTGGGCTAGAGGCAACGGTAGCTCAGTGCACACCCCTCAGCTTATGAGCGCAACTGATATTACACGTTAATTATGCCTTCCGCGCTTTGTATATACAGGATGGCACAAAATATATACAACTAAGCACACGCCTACAGAGGTGTCCAGATTCTCGAAGGCATCCTCAAAATTTTCAGATCTTCAACTATTCGTGGTTTCTATATACTTCGCCCTTAATTACACCCTTTATGGAGAGGTCCATGGGCGTGAGATCAGACGAATGTGGCGGGAATTCAGCTGTACGCCGTGGTACTTCCATTCAAGTTACTGCCAATGCAATATGGCCAAAATTGTTCCCCAAATATTTATTCTAGCTTGATTCAGCCCTTGTTCTAAAAAAACATGGTGATTCTCCATGTGCCAATAACCCTCTTTATCACTATGTTATATATGCTTGAAATTAGGATTGTTCGACGGTGCCATAATAATATGGCGCCAATAAGAAATAAGAAAGTTGATGATGGCCATAAAGAGCATTGGATAGAAGATCGCAAGTGGTTTCTCTCCGCAAGGCCAGAATTGAGCTTTTCCGTCTTTTTTTTTTCTAATTTCGAACGTCATTTGTCACAGGTACAGTTCCTCTTCTGGTTCATAACAAACACAAAATTTAGCAACTTTGGTAATCTTTTATCTGCGATAATAAGCGAGATCTCCATGGCGAGAGTTGAAAATGAACCAGTCTGTATTTTCCATGTATTGGTTGTCTTTATACAGTGAATTTTTTTTTAAACTACAGATGGGCCAAAAACGAAGAAGTGTTAAAAATTTTCCACTCATTCTTCTTATGAAGCAGCCATATTATTCTCAGGTCTTCCCTTTCTAAACGCGTTGCAAATTAACATCCGATTTCGACGCGAATTTCAAGCAAATTCGACCGGAACTAAGAGCTCCTAATATTTAATTTGGAGACGGATTCGTGCGCTTCCTCCACCTTGAGAATAATGCGCTAGGCGGGCAGAAGCACTTTTCGCGATTTCCAGCATCGTCGCTGTACGTTCCAATTCTAATTCTATATATCGTGGACTTCCTTTGACACTTCTCCCAACGCGAGCGTAATTATATTGTAAACACAATATGGAGAGCAACAGAATATCTTCTTTCTTACATACGAAATGACAGTAGACGGTTAAAGGGGTCTTTTCTTTAAGGCCGCGTGTTGAGGAGTATTATTATTATTGTGTGTATACTCTATGGCAAAATCGTCGGTACAAAGAATGACTGGTTAACCGTATAGACAAGCTACGTGGGCTTTATATCGATTCAAATTTGATAAGGAAGGCCTTATAGTCTATCCAACGGTATAACGATTTCATTTAATTAAAATAATTAAAATGCTTGGATTACCTTATTTTCAACTCAATAATGACCGCTCAAACATTAATCTTTTCATTAAACCGGGTCTGATTTTCTTCCAGCCAATGAGGATTTTCTCCCAGCCAATGAGGATTTTCTTCCAGCCAATGAGGATTTTCTTCCGTCCAGTACCTGTAGTTTTCTCTATTGATCTAACCGTTTAAAGAAAGAGCAGCTTCATCAATATTTCACAAAATTGATCTCGCCTGTCAGGATCATCTCCCAACAATTTTTTTTGGCAAACTGCCAGAATCTAAGATCAAGTAGACCATCTTGAAATAATAACGTAGGCTTCCACAGCCAGAGTCAGTTAAAATTAAACATGTTTCGGGTTGCGGAGTGTGACATGGTATTTAATCGAAAACTCGACGTTTCGCCCACAATCATCTTCAGAAGGAGAAAGGAGCGAAACGACGAGTTTTCGAGCTAAACTCGGAACACCCACAATTTTGATACAAACCAATCTATTTTTATGCGTGCTACACTATTTTGCCGCCGACTGTACAGATATGTGCATATAGAACCGAGACACAATAGAAGCTGATAGATGCAATCGTATAACAGCCAGGATAATTAAAAGATCTTTGACACCGTTTCGTATTGAGGCCAAGTAGGATTAAGAATTGAAAAGGGTCCAATTTACTTTCGGCTTTTTTCCTTATTGTTAGCCATCTAAACGAAACGCAGCTTAAAAGCAATGAAACATATTCATGAAAAATTGAACTCAACTATCTGTCTTAGATACAGCTCCGTCCACCTAATTTCTCCCATTTTAGAAGGTTTACGATTCTATTCTACAAACTCGACAATATACACTGCCGTTCAGAGAAGTTCGATCGCTTGGTAAAAAACATGAAAAGGTTACAGAAACAAACGAAACTAAAAACAAAATGCAATTTTATTGTATGTACAGGTAAAAAAGACAAAAATAAATAAATAAAAAGTTATATATTAAAATTCAAGACACCTACTGTATTACCTCTACATATTAGAACACGCCCCAAAAATGGTCAATTCCCATGAAGTAAATCACAAAAATGGCGATTTAGTTCCCCCGAAAAGGAGCACATTAAAAATAAGTTTACTCCCATCGAAAAAGATTCTCAAAAAAATGCAAATCACGCCTCTTCAAATAGTCAAAGCTAAAGCACCGCCCAGCATTTCGCAAAAAAAACTTTTTACCTAGCAAAAGATACAACCCATTTAATATCCTTTTCTGTTCGGATAAAATGAAACTTTTATCGCTATGTCTATTGGTCGTTTATAAAATAATTGTTGAATTATTACTTTCATTGACTGTGAGTTCAAACTTAACATTTTAAATTAAATCTTATAATTAGCGGGACACGATCGTATATTCATACAACCTATTACGTTTTCTGGTGTCAGATACGTACACTGCCGCTCAGAGAAGTTCGGTCGGTTATTAAAAAACATGAAAAGGTTACAGAAACAAACGAAACTAAAAACAAAATGCAATTTTATTGTATGTACAGGTAAAAAAGACAAAAATAAATAAATAAAAAGTTATTCTGGCCTAATATAACATACTGAACATTATATTTTTTTTTCATCGAAAAAACCTCCTTTGCTGTTAATCACCGCTCGAACTAGGCATTCTTTCGATAAGTTTTGTTAAAACGGATTGTGGAATATGAATCCATTCATGTTGCAGAATATTCCGTAAATGTTCTTGTGACGTTGGGCATATTTTTCGGATCCTCCTGTCCAGTTCATCCCACAACAACTCTATCGGGTTCAAATCTGGGCTTTGTGGGGGCCATGTCATTACTTTCAGGGTGTGCTGTTCTTCTTGCTCCTTTAGATAGTTCTTACACGCTAACGCAGTGTGTTTTGGGTCGTTGTCATGCATGAATGTAAAGTTACGACCTATTATACGCAATCCTGATGGCACTGCATGATTCTGGAGTATTGCAAAATAATTTTCCTTCCTCATTACACCCTGCACTCTGCATAAATCTCCCGTCCCAGCAAAGGAGAAACATCCCCACACTAACACAGAACTACGCCCTTGCTTCACTGTACGCACAATGCAGTTCGGGATCACTTTTCGGTTTTAGATCTTCGGACATAAACTCGTCGATTTTGCCCAAAAACCTCAAACTTTAACTCGTCACTCCAAAGCACGTGTTTCCAATCATCTAACGACCGATCTAGATGAGAACGGGCCCACTGTAGCCCACTGTTGCCCCGACGTAATAAGGGTTTTCGGATGGCAATACGCCCATGAAGGTCCGCTTGTGGAAGACGTTTTACCGTACTCGCCGAAACTTGTTCGTCACGGCCGCGGTTGACTTCGGCTGCTATTTGTGGCGCTGTTAATTTTCTATTGCGTTTGCTTAATAATACAATTCTCAAATCTTCAGCTGTTGTTGTTTTCCTAGATGCTCCGGGACGAACACGATTTTCTATCAGTTGTCCGATATCGCTTTGTGATGTCATTTACTGTTGAACTTCTCATATTTATCTTTTCAGCAATTTGTCGCCCCGAATATCCTTCTTCGAACAGCGTAATAATGCGTGAACGTCTTTCTACACTGGTAGGCTTGCCGCGTACCATTTTGAAGTAAATTTTCTTAAAACTTTCGCGCAAAAACGACAGATGCACACCAACACACGTTCAACAGTAAAATGCAGCAAATTTATATCTTTACGCCTGCGATAAATAAACAAGAATGATACTGCGGTATATTTTCTAAATGTATTGTTCGTTAATAATCCCCAAACGACCCGTTTCAAACGATCGGTACTTCCGAGAAATTCTCGGAATGATAATAAAAGGGACTTTATTGTGGTTGTCGCAATATTTCCACTTTACATAATAATTTCTGGCTTTAATCCCTTAGAAAAGAGTGTATGGCTTAATATTTTTCTAATTTTATGTATTAATAATCGTATACAGTGTGATATAATAGATGTTTATCGTATGACCGAACTTCACCGAACGGCAGCGCACATAACACACAACTACATACGACATCTTGTCCCCATTAAATCTTCAGCAGCTTTATGTTAATTCCAGTGTTATTCGTTTATGTAGATATCCCAGCTAATGTATGCACATATTACAGAACAACTACATACATACCGGCACTACGATCTAACCCCGCGAGATAGCCCTGCATGTATATGCATATGTTTTGGACTTGTTTACCTCCGCGTACACCCCTTACATTCCGCTCCGCTAACGCGAGTCTATCTGCGTTGCCAACAGCGTAGGCTACAACCCCAAAACGCGAAAGTAATTACTTTATTTCAGCTGCCTTACGTAAGTACAAATAACCCGGAATATAGTGGCGTTTCAGCACCACCAACAAAGCTTGTAATCTGTGCGTGGATCTTGCACATAATGTAACGCTCCTATAAGGACCTCGTAAACGCGCGGACAATAGCGGGAAATATGCCGCGGGATTGTTTTGATTGATTCGGGTGAATTTGAATACGTACGTGCAGCTTACGGCCTGAGATTGTTATTAAGGAAATAAAAACAAAACAAACTAGAGATAATTAATTAAAAAAACTATAAAATAATAAAACATGGCAAATATTAGTTGAAGCAACTATGTTGTTGTTAGTTTAAATTATAAAAGCATTGGCGTGCAGCGTCTCAGAACCGCTGGCAAATGATCGAAAATGATCCACACTAAAAAAAATGCCAAGAGTTTCGTTGTTTTGTTTATATAAGAACGAATAGCCTTCCACCGTGGTCGGTGAGGATATGGCGAATGTCCATAAGACACAACTGATTCCGTTGTAAGATAAGAAGAAGGTCTATAGCTCTAGTGTTGTTGTCGTAGCTTTCGCCAACGTTTCGTCCTGGCTATTACCTTCAGGCCTGTTACTGCACATTGACTGGGAGGGGTTGCTAAGAGGCGATGAAACGGGTCGCCTTCGTCGCGATTTAAATTGTTGGAATTTTCTAAGATTTCTACAAATTCATAGATTTTTCTGCTATAATTGTTAAAGTTAGAAGACAAGATGCGAGTAGATTGTGGCTAGTTTCCAGTCTATCTTCAGCCAGTGCGAACCCGGTTACTTGTGCTTAGTAACACGAGTGCTGGGCGATTACTTTCTTTCACACCAAGAGCTTCCAGATGGTTGAGATTTGTGATAGGAAAGCAGTTTGAGAGTTTGAAATTGGATTTGAAGATGGTTTTTATGTTATTCCTGAAGAGAATCTCGCTGATGCGATTGGTGACAGGGTAGATACGCTTGCTTCGGAAATTAGGATTAGACGAGGGAAGTTGCTGTGGAGAAGGGTTGATGTGGTTTAATTTTTGACGAAGAGAGTTGATAAAACCGGGTTTTCGGTAAGCGGAATATTCCAGCGTACGAGACCATCTGTGAAAGGAAGGCAACCGTCTGATTCGACCACCATGGCGAAGCGTATGGAATCATGTTGAAAATTCAGAAACGATAGGAAATTATTTAAAGATTCGTGTCCATGCGGCCAGACAACAAAGGTGTCATCAACATACCTCTACCAACACTTTGGCTTGTTGTCAGAACGTTTCCATAAAGATATTGGTGAGACTTGACATGCTCGTAGTATTTACCATGAAACTGAAAATAGGTAGAAGAAAGACAAGCTTCGACGAAACAGTGGAAATTTTGGATGAAAGGTGTGTCCAGGGCAAGGTTTTATTTAGAAAGATAATTTGTAGATGGAGCTATTAATAAGGCGTAAGGGGATATTAACTCCTCCGGAACGAATAGTCCCGACTTAGTGTGCAGCCGTAACAGCTCTGAGGCTGTCCCATAGGACTGAGGACGAAACGTCGGCAGAAGCTGCGACAACGACGCGGTTCCAACCCGGAAACCAAGAGTATATTGTTATTTGCGACCGCGAACGCCTATGTAAAAAAATGTGCTTGCAACACCGCAGCTCAAAGACACATTAGCCCACTTTAATTATTAATATCGATCAAAAAAATTACGATCTTTTTCAGATAACTGAAAAATTAATTATTATATTTTAATGCTATTAAAAATAATGTTTAGGGCGTCGACTGGTTCCCGGATCAGGGCCGTAGGGCACTTCCTAAATATTTTTGGTGGTATATCGAAAGGTGTTCAGCTTCTTTAAAAGGATTTAGTAAGAAGTGATTGAACATTTAACATTTCCAGAAATGTAGGAAAATCACAGCTTTTTTTGTGTTTATTTTAACATTTAATTTTGAATTTGAGAAACTCGTGATTTCTGCTAATTCACGTTACTTACGAAACGGTGCGTAAGGTTCATATTGCTGAAAGTTGCGTTTTGTTGCTAGCAAAAAGGACAGGAGCGCAGATGCGGCCAATACGTATCCTGGCGTCTGTAATTAGAATACGTCGCTAAATGTGAATTAATTTAGTTACATTTTAATTTTTTTTTAGACAAGTTTCTAAGCTACGTTAATGTACCGCTAGATTGATATCCAAAATATAGAACATCGGCATCCCGAATCCTGTCCTAAGCTAGAGAACCAAAAGCTTTCTAGTATGTGCATGGTACAGGGAGAATTCGATTATAGTACCCCAACATTATTAAATTTTAATTAAAGTTTTAATAGGGTTTAATGCCTAACAACAAGAGCGGACTGAATACCTATATACTACCTGCTATGCAGCGTTGTATACAAAACGAAAATTGTTGTCCGATGTATACAGGCGATATACACCATGTCCAAAATTATACGCAAACCAATGTTGATTTTACTGCAATTTTTACGTAACTTCAAAGATGATTGAATTGCGAGTAAAATTTTTTTTAAAGCGTTAGAAAATAATTAATTAATTGATAACTTTGGACATAGTGTAATAAATACGACATAGAAGAGATCTGATGAAAAAATCAAGAAGTTTTAGTTAATTTTTCGCAGCCAACAAGTAGCGCTGCGATCCTGTTCCAGCGCTATATTTTCATCGAAAGAATTACATTCAGAGCTGTAGCAATAACAGAGAAAAATATGAGTCTTCATTATCACCGTTTCATTTCATCTTTCTAAAACGAAATGGAAGGTTAATGTTCTTTTTTTGCTCAGGTATTGATTTAACGTCGGTGCCCAGGTACCATATTTTATAATTTGTGCGATTTTGAAGAATGAAATGAACCTCCGTACGCTGGGGATGTTGATTATTAAATGGGATTTACTTTTTTTAAAAGAAATTAAAAAAAAAACGGATCGAACGAGGGGAACAAAGATTAGCTTAGCTTCTGTTTTTTTTTTCGTTTTATTTAAATTTATGTTATACAGTCACGGTCATATGTAATCTCCCAAAATTTTAAGCACGCGCCCGCACAGATGTAATTGCGTGAATCAGTATGCTAAGTTGCATCATTGTAGGTGGAAGCATTGTTTTTTGGTGAACGGCTTTTTCATTGTTATTTCTCCTTGTTCTCCTGTTCTCAAACACAAATTTATGACTGCGTTAAGCGTTTCAAAAATGGCCGAACATTAATTGATGCCGATGAGCGTTCAGGGCGACCATCAACTAGTATTACACCAGATCATCCAAGATATTTGAATTTTCTAGTGGGATTATTTAATGGCACATCTCAGAGGATTTTTTTAGAAGAATTGAACATGACGAGAAGGACAGCACCATAATCCTGACATTAGACCACAATCGTAACAAAAGAAGAGTTCATCTTGACTTCGTTCAAAATACGCCCATTATGCTAAAAGCAACACCATATCCTTGATGATCCGTTCCTTCTTTATTGACGGTATTACCCACAAACAGTTCCTACTTCCAGATCAGGCGATTAATGCAGAGTTCTATCGTGACGTCTTAAGGCGGGGATATGAGAAAGAAACAATTAGAAAGGTGGCCCTGTTCACTAAGTTACACGCGAGACCAAATACTGCTTCCATCTTGCAGAAGTCTTTGAGCTGGGATTAACTTTTTTTCTATCCAAAGTGATTAGTTTGAAGGTGAACGACATCCTGCTATTTTTCAGTTTTATTTATCGCTACATTTCGGCAATTACTACATCGTATTAAGTATCCTCCGGAAAGATCCAAATTTATCTCCGGAGATGTGGGCGTGAGAAAAAGTTTTTTCCTCCTTGTTATCGGCCCCGCCTTGAGTTTCTTTAATAGTTTTTGATGATTTGCACCGTGCGATCTGATTATAGGAGGCTGACCATTCATTAGTCTCTAGCTTATTAGACTGGTTTCTTCTGGAACGTGAACATGTGGTGGTTCTAGGTTAACGATGACTTTCAGAGCAGCTGTCGGCATGGTTTCAAATGCTCTCGTAGCGCACAAACACGCTCCACTTTGCGTCTACTTGCAATGTCTTTGTTTGCCAGATCACTGGGCCTTATGGCTCATCCTCCACGTCACTTTTGGGATTGATTCCCACGTTTTTCGGGACAACCTTCTACATCCGCCTAAGGCAATAGTAGATTTGTTGCTGGTTTTATTGATGTGAGAGTTCCAGGCAAGTTCTTGATCAAACCATACCCGGAGGTAGTTTATTCCTAAATAAGTCCCCAATAAGATATATTTGTGATACTTATGTCTATATTAGCTCACCTTGTGATACACATATTTTGTTGTTTTGTTGTCTGAATAATTTAAGT
>LR737401.1:820217-835594 GCA_902655005.2 Marronus borbonicus
TGCACTTTCAAAATAATTTGAGTTGTTTTGAATGTTGCAAAATTTTGTTTTCGTCGTTAATAGGGGACATACCAGAGATATACTTCCAACAATATGGATAACCTGCACATTTCGCTAATTTTGAGATACATACGGTGTACTGATAGTAGCTGATCGACACCGTCGGTTATAGGTCGATCGACGCGAAACCTGCCTGCTTTTACTAAAAGGCGTAATTTCGTTCATTTGGGGCGAAAGCGAGCATATCAACAATTCGACGCGGCAATGAAAGGACCGGGTTCACGGAAGCTGTATGGGCGAAACGTCCAAAATCGTCTCGACGAAGAACCGCATCCGACGAGTTCTTATTCCAGATTTGGAATTGAACGATTACTCAAAGATAACCTTAATAAGTATAAATATTATTATATATACGTTCGGTTTCAAGGAAGATGCAAAAGTTGAAGGTGTTGAGCATTTGGTTAACACCTTCAACCTTGGTTGGCGGGTCTTTAACGACGACACGTTTTTTTTGTCGTTTTTCTTAGTGTTATCTCGTTATTATCTCTATTATTACTTATATTAAAAAAAAAAGGAAAAAACTCATGAATAAATTTATTAATTCGAAAGGATTAATGCACGAAACAACTGACTTCCGAACAATGGCGAATGCGCGTTGCAGATATTTTTTTGTTGTAGATATTATTTCCTTCTTTTGTTTCTTTATTAATCGACTAAAAATTTCATAGAACTCAATACAGGAAGTCAACTGTGGTTATGGTGATTAAGCGATTGAAAGTAAGGAAAAACCTTTCCATTCTCGATATCTAGTACCACGTTTATTTAATTAACTTGAACAAATTCGTCAATCTTAGCGAGAATCTAGTCAAAACAACAATTTCAATTAAGTTACAACAAATCTAAAAAGTTTGAATCCAAAAAGTTGCGCAGGACTTCATCCTCCAGTTGAAAACAAACAAGGCATTGCAAACAAACGTTAAAATCAATGCTTCTACCTTTTACAGCGCGCTACATCCATGATGTTTTTATCTCTTAATGGTGTTATTTTTCCAGCAACCACTTGTTAAATACATACGCATGTACATGTGTTAATGTTGTGCTCGTATATGCTTATAAATGTATATATATATATATATATGTATGTACAGAATACGTCTATCGTAAACTCGCAGAGATACAACAGCACACTGAAGCACAGTTAGATACCGCTCATTATCGCGGAGTCAGACGTCAAAATCGTTGTAAAATGTAACATAACAATCCGTACACAAATAATACGTTTGTTCCATATACACTGGCGTTTATAGGAGTTGAATCGCATTAAAATTGCTGTAAAGAAAGGCGTAGGAAAAGCGGTAAAAGGGTTGTGGCATTGTTGAGCGGTGTGAGTTCGAGTACTCAAGTCACGGATTTTCTTGGTGATTTTCGTACAATTTCGTGTGCTGGTTAATAAGTACTCGTTAATGACGCTATTAAGATTTATACACTTTTGAGTGTAGGCTTTCACGACCGTAATCCATAGTAGAAATGTCTTTCGGGTGATTTCGTGTAGTTAATATTTTACTTGACGTTTCGCTGACCATGCTGTCAGCTTCTTCAGAAGATCTCAGAAGCTGACAGGATGGTCAGCGAAACGTCGAGTAAAATATTAACTACACGACATCACCCGAAAGACATTTCTACTATTTATACACTTTTCTATGCGTTCGAACCAATTCCCCAAACATGCTTTTCACTCTGAAGGAGACCGTCGATTGTTTTTCCTGATTTTATGGACGATTTCTGTACACCATTTAACATTAATTGTCCTCCGACCTTCCGAAGCAATACTTGCGACATCACCAGTACAGCGAAAGAAAGAAACAAGCAATCGTTTCCTCGGAAGTGCTTCATGAACGAACAACTTTTGTTGAATTCGGATTGTCTGGGAACTCCCAAACATTTGATCGGTGCTTAGTTTCCGGCTCGTACGAATATATCGCCTGTTGCGATGTTGTTTTACGGATTGAATTCTTTGATCATCTCTTCACAGCAATTGACCCGAACCTTTTTTGTGCTTCGGCCAAATTATACGAAATCACAGCTAAATTTTCGTGTAAAATCTAATCTGAAATCTTCATGTTTTTTTGGAACAACAATTGATTTTGGTCGACCTTCGCGAAATTTATTGCTGATGGAAGCACTACCGTGACGCAGTTCTGCAAACCAATTCTAAACAGTCTTTTCTGATGATGCGTTGTTACCAAAAGTTTAACGAAGCGATTCGAGTTGTTACGCGAGTTCTTCACCAACCTCGTAAAACATCATCCAACGAAAATTTTCACGAGAAGTCTTCATTTTTCGGTTTCTGCACTGTCAGTGTTTTCAACAACAACAAATGTTTAATTTTACGATATTGGTAACTTGAGAAAGGAGGTTCTTGAGGTTACAACAAGCTCCAAAGTTTTTTCACTAATTTACTCGACAATAACCGCATTGACGAGGGTCCAATTTTTACGCGTTTTCCTTAGAATCCAACAATTAATCAAATTAAGAAGGAATCAAATACAAGCGTTTTTAACAAATTCGACTTGCTAGATTCACAAACTTTCGATATTAAAAAAAAAAACCGAGTACATCGTTACTTCTATTAACTTCTTCCGAGTTTCGCCGTATGTCAAAACTTTCGCTCGACGTTTCGTCGTTCATGCTGACGACTTCTTCAGGATAACTGAACTACTACTGAAGAAGCCGTCAGCATGAACGGCGAAACGTCGAGGGAAAGTTCTGACATACAGCGAAACTCGAAAGAAGTTAATAGCAGTAACAGTTGTACCGGCCGTGAAAGCCTACGCAGCGTTAATCGAGCGTATTATTTTGTGCATGCGATCTCTTCGATCCTTTCCTAAACTCAATCCCATTTCTATGATTGTTTAGTATCGATTGGTTAAGTCCGATAAAAACGATCTGTATGTGTGCTCCTGATTTTTTTTTTTTTGTGAGCGATGTAATCTCTGCGAGCGTCAGTATAGACGTACGAAGTAAATTTTTAACATTCAAACATTGCTTTATCAATTCCAGAAAATGATT
Source organism: Marronus borbonicus (assembly GCA_902655005.2). Classification (NCBI taxonomy): domain Eukaryota; kingdom Metazoa; phylum Arthropoda; class Insecta; order Coleoptera; family Scarabaeidae; genus Marronus; species Marronus borbonicus. Next base: position 823,287 of record LR737401.1, read on the forward strand.
GGCCTGTATCGGAGGAGCCGATGAAGGCACCAAGGAGGCTGACACTTCCACCTCGGACGTACTACTATTATTAGTGCACAAACGATCTTCGGTTAGTGCGCGCGTTGTCTCAAAAGCAAACACTATTCCGGATGATAATGAAGACCGACGGAATCGGCTATAAACCAAGAAAGAACCGCGCGCTTTCCGACGAAATAATTTCGATGCGATACGCCGAGAATAGCCTCCATTAATTAGATAACGCTTAAGGTTACCGATGACAAAGAAGAAGATCAAACAAAACTAGATTAGGGAACATGGTGTAAGTTAGACGACTCGGGCGAGGAACGAAACGTTAAAAACCCCTGACGTGCTGTGATCTTACTTAAATAAAGTAAATTAGTGATAATAAGTTTAATTTTCGATACGGGACGAACCCGAAAATCCCGCAGCGATGCCGTTTCGACGCGAAAATCGAGTGCTCGTTAGGTGTAGTTACTTCGTGCTCGGTAGCTTAGTTTTTTTGGTGAATTTTACGCCTCCAAACGTGGCAACCGTGTACAGGACTAATGGAACGGCGAGGTACACGGTAGACGACTTAACTTCCAATGTTTTCCCCCACAAGATCTCCGCAGATCTTGACATAGATCCATGCAAAGCTGGTAAGTTCTAGTTAGCACTGGTCTCGTTTCGTCAAGATAATATGGAGAGCTCTACTAACTGTAAATTATCGAAAGTTTCTCAAATATTAATAACAAAAATTTTAAATAAATTAATTTTTCAACACGAGAAAATAAATAAAATCCTTCAATCATTCTTCGTAGGAGTTGCTCCTTCTGGTAAGAGTTTTAATCCCAAACGGATCTGGTTCCTTAAGGCACTGCTGTTAGTGTCTAGCAGGAAAGCTTAGGATGGGCAGGGATTGCCCTTGGGTTAATTTTTATAATGATTCACAAATTTTTATTTTCGTCATTTGCAGTCAATATTGATCTGATCTAGACCTAGTTATATTTCCCCGTGTGTGACCTCATTTGTGTTGAAAATTTATGTGTTGATTCAACAACTTATCTTGCAACTTAACAGAAGCCACTAGCTTTGGTTCAATTATTTTTTGTTAAATCAGACCGATATTTGTGTTGGTTGTGCTCCAAAACATCTGACTTTTGGATCAAGTTCCATAAAGATATCCTTCATCCTTCATTAGTAGAAACCGTTCCGCTTTGCTCATCCACAACCGTTTCGTTCCGCTGAATCGCGTCGTTCGTTGTGCTAACTTCCACGTGTTGCTGATCTGATGACGGAGTCGTCATACAACGAACGATGCAATTCAGCGGAACGGAACGGTTATGGATCAGCAAAGCGGAACGGTTATGGATCAGCAAAGCGGAACAGAAATATGATATATATAACGAAGAGCAAGAGACAACAACAGCAGTCTTTAGAAACCTTCTGAAGAAGCTGATAGCATGGTCACCCGAAACCCATGGGACATCACCCGAAAGACATTCATGGATTACGGTCGTGAAAGCCTACACTCAGCTACATCCTTCATTATTTAAGACAAATAATCACATTTGCACAATCACGCACTGCTTTCTACCAACATTGTAATATAGGTTGAATAATCATTGTAAGGTTGATCCAATTCAAAAGGTTGAACCAATTGAATGCTGTTGTTCCAAACCAGTTTGTGGAGTGTGGTTGGCTCAACCAATTCTTTTCCTCGGTATATACTATCGAGGTATCGACTCCTCAAGAGGAGGATCATCTGAACGCTGCTTTCAATAGATGTTTCACACTAAATCTGAATCCAGAAGTACCGACGATGGTTAGCAGTTCTTCGGCAAATGTGTTTCTTCTTCGTGTTACCTGAATCTTGCCAGATTAGCCAGCTCCCTTACCAGCTGTATTTTAGAGGCACTTAAGCTATTCAACATTCTAATGTTTGCAGTACGTTTAAATCCAGTACTTGCTTCCAAGGACCACGTCTTCCACGTTCTTCCAATTTTTTAATAGCTCGAGCTTTTTCCAACCTGGCTAGGTTTATTCCGGATATTTTGGAACCATTCCACAAACACATAGCCTCGATTTTTCCATGTACTCCTAATTGCCATAAATATATAAAAAGTGTACAACTGCAGATAAGTATTGAAGATTCTTCAATTTAACGAGGTCGTCTCTTATAAAATTAACTTCACAAGAAAATCGAATTTCTGCAAACATTATAAGCTCACATTTCCAGGTTGATGACGATATTTCAAAAAAAAAATAAATAAACGGAGTTAATTTCATCTGTGCATGTACGCATAACATATTTATTCCTGCATATGTAAAACCATTCGACGCGATAAATATTAAATTATTGCCTGTAATATTCCCCACGTTGCCATGGATGATAATTTTTGCATTTCTACGCGTAAAATATGTTCTACATTGAAATTATCGGCGAACGTTACGTTGAATTTTATCTGCGTATTAAGTACATGGAAATTTCGGCATGGCCTTTTGTGCTTGCGGAGAATCGAGAATTTCGCGCAATATGTATTTAGCTGCGAAATTACGCGAATACATTCCTGGATGGGCGCCGTTTAATTTTGTATCGATTAAAACGTTACTTCCCTAATTAGATTCGTTAATTTGCGTAAATTTTGTTTTTAATTACACTTTACATAGCCTGGGTGTGAGCCGCGATCAGAATTTGTTAATTATACAGGGTGACACGTTCAATTTGAGAAAAGTAACTTCTTCTTATACAAGATGTTCTAATCTTCTGGTAATGAAAAATTGCAGCTATTGTGGAAGAAGTACGAATTTTAAATTATTGGACAACATTATAGAAAATATTCTAAAAGGCTATAATTTTGTTCTCAATCGCCTAAACACGTTGGTACATCTACTTCCTCTAAAATATTTGAAGTACAAAACTATTCTAGCCTAAATATTTTCGTATATTTGGCTCTATCTAGAGAAGGAATCAAAGAAAAGTTGAAGACCAAATTTTACCAAATTCAAAGGCCAGAAATGCTAATTTATTTAAATGGCAAGATCTTTTTTACAATCAAAGCGAATACGTCTAATATTTATATTTATAGTTAAGCACGAGTTCTGCATCCAAAGTTACTATTGTTTGGTTACCATTACAACAATAAACAAAAAATTACATTTTTAAACTAATTAAAAATTCCTAGTAATTATTTGTAAAAGTGAGTTTTACATTTGAAAATAACATTTAAATAGTTTTTTATGTTAATTTAGTTTGGTTACCATGACAGTAGTAAACAAAACTTACTAATATTGACGAACTTACACTATTGGTTCGAAATGTTGAATCTAAGTAAAGAAGAGGCATTGAGTTGATGTTGGGGTTATTTCCTCCGTTTGTTGACGACGTTTCGGCCAACGTTCTTCTGCCGTCTTCAGGGTAGCCCTGCCAAGGGCTGTTTCTTGCCAAACTCATAGTTCCTACATATATCTTACCCAGATGCCTATATGACAGAGCCAGCGAGATATGCTTGGAAGAACGTGGCAAAAAAGAAGAAAAAAAATTTATAACTAATATCTTGAAAAGAAACGGAAATCCAGAGGAAGGGAGAGCGGGACAAGAATCGGAGGCAGCACCAACCTAAGCGGACGTCATCCCATACATCAAAGGCTTTTCCGAGAAACTTAGACGAATAGGCAACAAATACAAGGTGAGAACTGCTGCAAGAGCAACAAACAGCACCAGGTCGATATTGATAAAGACCAAGTTCTGAATCAACAAACGAAGAATTGTGTATGTGGACGTCCATATATAGGAGAGACTGGCAGGCTCTTGCAAGTGAGAATTAAAGGGCACAAGAAAATGGTGCGTTTAGGGGAAATTAATAAATCCAACTTGGCCCAACACGCTTGGGAAGATCACAGGATTAATTGGGATAACGCATCGATTCTGGTAAAAGAAGACCATCAAACTAGAAAGCTGTTGAAAGAAACGGTATGCATGGCTACAATACCAAATGCCATCAGCATCCCGAGTATGGAATTAAAATAGGTCTGACTCCCGCTGGTGCATGAGAACATTACCACCCCAACAACAGCCGCAGTAAGACTAAAGACAGCTTCTGCGCAATCCAGCCTGCGCGCGCATAAGCAATGGCTACTGCGCACCTACTAAAGCTAAGGTCTCTGCGGGTCTCTCTTGTTCCCCTTTATTTCTTCGGCTGTATACAAATAATTGCTGATTTTGGGGTTCTTTTTAGACACTGATGCCTCGTTTACTTATTCCTTTGTTGGTTTCGTAGCTTATCTTAGTTTTCTTTTACATCCCTCAACACCTTTTGCCAATTACGGTGGGCATCGGCCGGCCATGCACCTGCATCTTGAGGTGAATTAGAATACACAGAGTAATAAATTTTCGGCATTTTCAACTTGTAGAACTTATGTAATTCATGGCATCTTGTGAAGAATTTATTCTTAACTAATAATAATAAAGTAAAGTAACATCGTCTACTATAAAATTGACAAATTAGATAGATTTGTGGAAAGTCTACATTCCCAGCTTTGAGAGTTCAACCAACTTCAATATTTAAGTATCCTTTCCCTCTCCTGAAGAAGCATCATCTGATTGTGGCCGAAACCTCGAGTTTCGTTTAGCAAAAAAACGACATGAAACGGCCCAAACCCGGAACACGTTTAGTTTTAACTATCCTACAACTCCTGTTCAAACAGAAATCAGAAACTAGTCAGACGCGATTTGATTGATTTCAAAAAAATATGATTGGCTCTGACTAGTTCGTGATTTCTGTTTGAACAAACCTATTAAAGATTGGGGACCTCTTAAAGCTTCAAAGAATGGGGATGCTGCTAAAAGGTGTTGGCGCCATCTTAATGGAGACTACCAAAGGTTACTTGCATTAGTCTTCTCACAGATTGCTTGTTTAACTCCAAAAATTTATTTCGAGAGTTTTGTAAAAAGTAAGAGTCTAGATCTGTCCTTTTTTTTCTTTCTTTCTTTTGATGTTTTTGATTTTCCGCAAAGTGAACAAATTTTTCCTTAAAACAGCAGGGTTTCTGTTTGGCCAAAACTCTTCAGATTTTGAGTACGGAAAACTATAGAAAACGTTATTCTTCTTCTATTGACAGTTACGAGTCTTAGGTTCGAAATCAAGGCGCGATGATATCCGATCTCGCTAGGTACTGCGTCGTCAGTTCCGAAGATGCACTGCATCTTAGAGAGTACGAAATATAAACTACGTTAGCTTGATCAATAAGGCCAACCGAAAACGTTTGTTAAATTAAAACAACAACAAATTTGTTGTTGACCTATAATATGACTAATTATTGAAGCGTTCTTCATTTATTTCGTTATCAGTTTTGCATTTGCCTTAGCACATTATCTCTAATTTTATTCACAAATCATACGTTAGAGATATAAATTCCCTATACGGTGAATACTGAAAGAATATATGCTGCTGCTCGAATTTGGCGAAGTTTGGTGTTCGATGCTGAACACCCAGTATGCATTGATACCGATGTCTAAAGAGAGCACGCGAATTAAAGAGAGGAGAATTCAAAAGCGCGGCAAAAACGCAGCGTAAATTGATCACCTTCTATATTGTCCAGTACTTGCCTCTGAATAATTTTTATTCGGGGAACCTCTTGTCCAAAAATCTGAAGGATACGCCTACGCGCTAGGTGCACACGCTGTCTGTATAATTACAAAAATCTGACGCTCTACGGTTTTGAAGGGGGCTGGAGATATCGTCGGTTACCTCGCGGTAAAGCTTTGATTTCCATTTCGAGTCCGCGTGTGTGCCGATGGAATTTTAAATATTTGCACGGGTAATTGGATATTCTTGGGATTAAACCGCGTCGTAATTGAAATGAACCGAGGGACAAAGATTATGAGATCGTAACGGTCCTGCTCTTTCGAACTACGAAAACCTCTTTCACATACCTACATAGTTAGTTCTTTTTTTCTCCTCAATTAGTATTTTTATTTATTGCTTTTTTTTTTTTTAACAGGCGAATGTTTTATATTAACTTCGCTATTGGTTGGTGGTAATAAAGCTTCTCCTCTTTTAAACCCGAATTATTTATTGAAGTATGTAAACATAATGAAAGGAAAGGGAAATTAAATGGCAATATACAGGCTGTCCCAATCTTGTGGAAATTGTGCCTATTGGGAAAACTAGGGATTCGTAATAGAATTAATTAATTAATAATTAAATTACATTAATAACTTGAAGATATTAATTTGAAGTTAATTTGCGGAAATAAAATTGCAGAAAAGTTTTTTTTATTAATTTTAATTAATGCGATGGTTGTCCATGGTGTATCCATAAATCCGCTGATTGAAAAATATTCCTAACCTATTTCTTGGTTTCATTCCCCATTTCCATGCTTAGTTAAAAAGAAAGCGCATCAAAGCATTGGAGCATGGCCAGAGACATTCGAATTAAAAAATTTGTAAGTGCCAGGCAAGATTTAAAACATTCTTCCCAATCTCGAAAAGGATTTTTGCGTCTCTTCCTATCCCTCTAACTCCAATACACACAAACACCTTCGAACAAAACACTACAGCGTTACCTATAATAGTGTCCATTTTTCAAACACGAGGAAAAGATCATACGCAGCGTTGTCAATACAGGATACGTAACGGCGGAGATACAAGAAAAAATTTATCGGTAGTGTCATCAAGACGAAAGCGGATTTATGTTCCAATTCTCTTCCTAATGGGTGAAAATATTACGTTGCGCCTTCCAGGATCGCTAGGATCGTCGGGCCTAGGTATCGGCGCTGGTTTGTTATATACGCTACAGTCGACGCGTTCAAAACGGCATAAAATATATGGGGATGACGACGCTAGCGCAGGAAAATAACGAGAGAGATCCTGCGTCTGGTCGGGGTCGTATTTGTTGCGTTGTTAGTCTTTTAGCGGATACACTTACGGCTGGAAGTTTTGGCTTTATGGCTCTGAAGTTTTATAAGGCGATGATATTTTTTATACTTTATTTTTTTTTGATGTATTTAGCAGTTATTTTTTCTAGAAAACTTAATTGGAAATTTCAAGTCGATGCGATTGTTAAAATGAGTTCTGAGGGAATTTTAAAGTCTTTAGCAGGCATTTGATATCATTAAATCTACATTAAAATATGGTGTATCCTCGAATTAAAGTTTTACAACAAACTAACTCAAAAAAAGTGTCGTTTTCCTTATCACCCTCTAATGCTTTATTAATGCAAGGCGTCGGACCTCCTCTTTTAATTAGATTTAATTTTGCATTCTCATTTGAATAGCTGATTTGATGCGCTGCCTGATTGTTACAAATCTAAATTTATTTGGGACATTTTTCAGTTTTACCTAATTTTTACATCGAAAATGTGAAGGTTTTTGATGGTTCTTCATTTTTTTAACCGGTTAACTTTAATTTGGATTAAACCTGCATCTAACGATTCCTGTTCCAGGGAATGGTCTAGTTGCTGTAAGTCTTTACAAACGGATCTAGATTTTCTTTCATTTGATATTTTTTCCCGCCAACACCTTCCCTGCTGAGTTGATGACGATTTTTGTTCCTCTTAATATTAAATTAGTTGTTTTCGTTTGACTCAGAAGCTGCCCAAAAGAGGCTAGTGCAAATTATAAAAAGATTTGTTTTTATCGAATTCTTCAATTATGAGCATTAGAAACCTAATATTTTCCATATTACAGTGTGATCAATATTATGCTGCATCCCTTGACATTGTGGAAATTTTGGAAATGGAAAGAGATGACTAACTGGTTCACCTTTAATTCCCATTAGTCGAAGATCCTCTCAATTCTCTCGAACTTTCAAAGAAAAATTTTCATTTTCTTTGAACGAATGGTAGGATTAGCGGGATAAGCCTGCAGAAACGAGTACACTTATACACAGATAGACTCGTGTTTTGTCGACTCCTGGGAAACCCAGTGGGCAACACGAACCTCATGAGACGAATAAACACGAGTCTGCCTGGTCTCTGCTAATTTCGCCAAGCGCAACTCGTTTCTGCAGGCTTAGTTATTAAGTATTAAGGGAAGCATCTTCGAGAGGAAATTGTTTAGACTCTCCTTTGTTTAGATGTGGTTCGAACCATATTTTTCAATTGTTCCGGATTTAAAAAATTGCCAGAAGACTTAAATCACAAATTATTAAGAAAAATCTATCAACTTTATATCTCAGCAATTATCTGGTCCATTTTATCTTTATCTCCCAATTCCGTAACTTGTTCATTTTTAACGTTGTTATAAACTTACTTAATTAACGCGGAAAATGACGCAAAATACGATAAAAAATATTAACTTTAATCGAGTGACAGTCAATACAATTGAAAGTTTTTGGTACAAAGGCACAAAATACTCCTTATTCCTTTCAATTTTCTTTTGGACGCCAGCGTACAATCCAGCGAAAATCAACCGACCAGTGATTCTAAAGACCGTTCTTCTACATTTTCCGGTATGGCGACGATAACGGTCTATGTAGCAAGTCGTATGACGTACGTATACCGGCGGAAGCTCTCGACGAACTGCGCCAAAGAGGAACGGAGGAAAAAAAGAAACGTTGCCTACCCGACCAATTTAGACGGTCATTTGTATATTCGCGAAGCTGAAACGCTACGTTTGCATAAGGTTCGCCTTTTTGCTAACGATTTGCCACTTCAAAAATGGAGGAAAAAAGGGAAAAAAATGGGGAGCTTGATATATAACTATCCATATTCAATTCTTTCCAATACATCCTGGAGGATTCAAACTCTGCTTCTAGCTTTCTTATGAGTGACCCCATAAGATGGTGATTGATTTAACTTTCACGTTAAAAGAATTAACGTACGCACCTGATTTTTTTTCCCTTAACTCTACGTCGTGTCAAACATAGGAAGCTTACCACAATTTATTTGCTCCACAAAGCTTTCTGTTACCCTGTCCACTGCGATATGACGAGGAAATTTTGACATGGTCAACACTAACAAGGAAGAGGACAATTCCTGTCACTTTTAGGGTGTTTTTTGGTGTTGCACTTTATGAAACATGATGTATTGTTAGAAAACCAACAAATCTCAAAGTTGGCCAACTTAACGCTGTCTCCTTTAGACGCTCTAATGTTACGAAAGCTTCACCAAAGAGAAAATCTGATTCTACAGAGAAGAGGAGAATTCCCATCTTGTCTAACTTTATTATTTCTACAGTTCCTGCAATTAGCTATACTTTAAAGTAAGATTCTCTTATTGTACGATTCCCTATTTTACATGTACAATTTAAGCCTTCTCATGATGAGTAAACTCAACATTTAAGAGAAACAAAACAATTTTCACAGTATACGAACATCCAAGACCTGAAGATGACAAATCTGGATTCCGGAGGCATGTACCTTAAAAGATACGCAGCGTAAAAGGTAGGCACGCTAGGTATAGAGGTAGGTGGTGGTTGAGATTTCATAGAAGCAGCACACCAACGATCATCTTGATTAATAGTCCGTTCGCATGAACGGACGGGTTCGGCCGTACAGCGTGAGATTCAATTTGAACCTTCCCCCATTTAAGTTACACAGTTTAATTAGTGGTTACGTTGGCAGCGCTGACGTTTAGGGAAACAGACCATAACTACAGGCAGTGGTAAAAATAAAACGCAACGGCGTTGCGTAATTATGAGGTGGAACAATCCTGTTCCAACTAGAAGGAATTCGATTTAATTTATTTATCCGTCCGCTCCTAACCACGACGAAATTCTTTCGTAAAATCGCGGCATTGCTCCGGTTTCGTGAACGATAACAGCACGAAACTAAAATAAACATACGGACACGTTTTAAAGAGAAGACAGGCTAATCGCCGCAGAGATTATGCTATATTAACAATAAAATATCCCGTTTAAGGCTGCGGTACAATGTTGTGGCTATGCTTGTGTCATTGTAACCCGTTTTAAAGATACACGAGAGGTCGACAGAAAAGAGTTGCTGATAATTTTGGCGATAGTTGAATGGCCTTCGCGAAGGCGAATCGTTTAAAATAACAGGGAAGATAAGAGATCCTATTGCTACCGCGTATGATGTTTCCTTTTGTTTATTCGCCCCGAAATAACGGGATTTCTGGATTATTGGAAATGATAGATAATTCACGATAACCCAACGTTTTTGGCTGTTCATTTCGATTTTTTTAAGGATTTGAAGGTCGCATGTAGCCAAGTAGCCCGTTTAGCTAAAGATCTAAGCGGAAGTCTTTATTACTCATTGATTACGACGAATTTTAATCGCAAAATTGAAATACAAAATGGTGGCCAAGATATCTCAAAACTGAGGTTAAGATTAAGCTCAAACCAGAAGCGATATTTGCGAATTGGCGAATTGGCGAATTTTCTTAACATTCATCATGTAAATAACAAAATAATATTCTGCGTTAATCTGACTTTTCATCTTTACGACACAATGGCCAAGAATGAATGAGATTTACATCTAAAGTAATAAATTCAAAGAAGACGTCTTTGGCAAAGCTTCAGGTGCACCTTTCCAACCCGGATTAAAGAAGCAACCCGCAAACAATTCAGTCCAGGGCTGTTAGCTGACCATCGAGCACGCGTTAAATCTCCCTCATAATCTGGGCGGGCGGTGCTCGCAGGGTTTTTTTTTGTGCGCAATCGATAATCTTTAACAAGTGCGTCCGTTGTTTGTAGATCATGTTATGCCATGTCCAGGCAATCTCGTTATATCGTTAATAATATTACCACGTCAAATGTTAACGTTCCCCTTTCGCACATCAAAAGCAGATCCCCGTCCAACGAGAAATTTGGAACGCCGCAGACTCTAACGGAAACAATTCGTTCGTTTTGTTGGCGGGATGTTAGAGTATGAAGAACTTCTCGGAATTGTATTCAGTACTCCGCAAGTCCGCGAAGAAAAACAGCAACAACTTCTCGGAATAGGGTGAGTTATTGTTGGATATTCACATCTAATTATTGTTGAATGGGATCTTCAACGGATAACAATTCTACTCACAACACAATAATTTATTCTACGTAAATGGTATTAACCTAATCATCCTGGACATTTTTCGGGCGAACATCCGGCGGGATTTTGACGCCAAACAAATGACGTGCGAGGATTTCAGTTAAAAGCAAGTGAATTATCAATTACATTTCTCTCTGTCAAGGATAATCCCTGCTTTTCGGAGGGTTGTGTGCATAGCACTTCGTTTTGGAGGGAAATAAGGGTATCTACAAATAGTCTATGTTTTTACGAATTTAATTTCTTTACATCTTGCTACGTTAAAATTGTTTTTTCTTCGGATTACTCTTAGTTTGGAATGGAGGAGATAACGTTGTTTGGAATAGCTATAAAAATATTCTATTCTGTTGACTGCTCGCTGTATCTGTTTAAAAAATATCGTTATCTAAGTATGCCAAGGTTTTGGATATCTTTGATGGCCTTATATAATAGCATTCATTATATTTGACGCTGGTTTGATGGTCACCGTTGAAAATTATTTTATTTATTTATGTATATCAAGGCAATGTATCTTTTTCTTTCTGCATTATACACAGATTTATAGCAATCGGCTTTACGATTAACAAGTTTGAACTATATCCATCCGTTATGCAGGGAATACACCAATTTACGATAATAATACGTAAATAGGTCCCCCATTATTAGGCTCTAACGATCAAGCCATTTCGCAAAGCCACCGTTAAGCGCTATAGATTCTACGTCAACATGCTAATACCTGCAATCCGCATAAGTTTTGCCAGACGCAGTAGCATTGACCGACGTCGTTTTGGCCCTGGGCACCGATACTGAACGCCAAATAGCACACGACGTTTACGGCGTATAAACTTCTGGATCTACGTTACCACTAAGCCTGCAGAAACGAGTTGCGCTGCACGAAATTAGCAGAGATTAGATAGACTCGTGTTTATTCGTTTCGTGGGAATGGGTTCGTGTTGCCTACTGGTTTTCTCGGGAGTCGACAAAACACGAGTCTGTCCAGTTGTTTCTCTAGGCTTAGTTATTACTTTCGAATTGTTGGGTTGGTGCATGATTATCCTCCGTTTATATTAGCGCGATTTTTGTATTTCCAAACTGGCGTTTCGTTAAGTTTTGCTTTGCGTAAAATTATTCTTCTACATTTAGTTGATAAAAATGTGCGTCGAAAATCACACACATACATATCATATTAAGCTCTGTCACTTCGAGAAAGCGCGAGGATGGTTTGTTTGCTTCAAATCTGGCGGAAGCTTAAAGGACAAACGATGAAGAAGTCGACCATCAAATTTCAACGATGAAGCACTTTTGGCAGCTGGGAAAGGGAGAGAAAGCTTAACAACCCGAATGTTGAGTGAGGAATTCA
>LR737401.1:835604-867590 GCA_902655005.2 Marronus borbonicus
GAGTGAGGAATTCAATGTCCATCAACACACATACTTATCATATTATGGTCTGTCGCTTCGAAAAAGGGCGAGGGTGGTTTGTTTGCTTCAAATCTGGCGGAAGCTTAAAGAACAAACGATGAAGAAGTCGACCATCAAATTTCAACGATGAAGCACTTTTGGCAGTTGCGAAAGGGAGAGAAAGCTTGACAACCCGAATGTTGAGTGAGGAATTCAATGTCCGTCAACACACATACTTATCATATTATGCTCTGCCGCTTCGAGAAAGGGCGAGAGTGGGTTGGTTTGCTTCAAATCTGGTGGAAGCTTGGAGGACCAAAGATGAAGAAGTCGACCATCAGATTTCAACGATGAAGCACTTTTAATTGCCGTGAAAGTTGAGTGAGGAATTCAATGTCCATCATTCCACGATCGTCCATCGGCTTAGAAACCTTGGAAAAGTGTGGAAATTGGCAAGATGGATTCCTCACGAACTCTCGGACGACAACGAAGTCGACCATCCTCAAATATTCGCCGGATTCATTGCAAAGGAACAAGTAAAAACCATTTTTGAATGGGTGAAATGCAAGAAGGTAATGTAGTGTGTTCGGAGGTTATTTCAAACGGTATTTATTTTTGGTAGAACGAAGGAGGTGGCGTATTCCGGATAAAAACGCCAAACGCCAATTGAACATTAATAGCTACGTCTTCCACGCTAAACTTGATTGTCTTCAGAGCCAAATCTTCTTCCACCACGATAACGCCTCGACGAATCCATCGCCCATAAGGGCTGGTAGCTGCCGAAAAACTGGCAGATAAACAAAATTTATGACGATTTGGAGGAGTCGGTAACCGATATCAAAGCGTGGATTTTCTCCAAGAATCGTGGCTTCTTCTCTCGTAGTAGCTATAATTGTAGTTGGTGATGAACACGCTTTGGAGTTTATAGGTTTAACAGTTTTAGAAAAGCGTCTCGTTAACCATCCTTAAATAATTTTTCAAATGGACAACCTTATCACTTCAATAGGGATTAATTCTAACTGCCAACAGCGTAGCAACGTCTTACACGTCGAATGTAAGGGACATTCGAAGACTTACACGACTATTCGATATAGAGAGGAACGTTTCCGACACGTATGAAATTTATACAATGAAAATCAATGCGGAACCAACCTAAAGTTCTCCGCTAGACTTGGCCATGCGTCTACAATATGGAACGAACGAAATTTAAATTTTCTCGCGTGTAATAGTAATGCATAATGAAATTCTCTCAATTCCGCGATATCAGTTGCAACTAAGCTAGCTGTCGGCATCTATTATGGCCATAGAATCCACTTATTGCAGATGTTTCGGACAATGGCGACCGTTATTAGAAGGAACTAAGCTTGCCAGCGTTTCGTGGGCACGTATTATTTCGCCAAAGTTAAATTGCAATATGTGAGCATTACCTATTTAGAGGTCGGCAATGTATGTTAGATATTGGAATCAGGAACTAACGACTAGCAAAGCGCTCAAGTTATTGTAAAATTAAAGGATGGGTGCTTCTTAAGGGCAATCGCTGTCAATTTAAATCTATGAATCAGCAACCTCCTTCTATAAACAGCAGACATTACGAGATTATAATAAATCTTCTTATTTCAACCGTGGAGCATTTAGTTCAGGATTATTCGTTCCGTTCCGAGGAAAATTCCCATATTTGTGCATAGGTCATCGCATAAAGTTCAAGCAAATCTTCCCCTAATGCAGATTACAGAAGTTCCAGCTCGATACACAGAAACTTGCGTGTATAAACCACCCATATACACAGTTCGAAGTGCACATCTCTAAATCGCTTTTTGCTCTACGAAATATCCTTCCTCCGATGGAAGAAGCTATGAGTATTGAGGTTAGATTGTTCCACGTTATAAACAAGTTATTAGTTGTTTAATCGCTTGCATAAAAAACCTTACTTACATATTAAAACGGGGAAAGACGACTTGTCTACTAACGAAAACGATAATGACAAAGATTAGTTTCAGGATTTTTCAATTGCGTTTTATCTCAATCCGTCCGTTATCTTGACGTTATACGTTACAACTCGTATTAATGAGATAAGGTGACGTAGAAGATGTTGGTTTTAAGTTTTCTTGTTTAGTTTGTTAGATTTGAGCCGTTTTATAAACAACATCGGATCAAAAGATCAAGGGCACTGATATGCTCTTCGTTTGAACACGAGTAACACGAGAAAAAGGTTTTTTGATTAATTATTCATTCGTTTCTAAATAGTTTAATAGTAATCTATGAAAAGGAGCTAAATTTCTAGTCTTTCAACGTGGCAAAGTTGCGCTTAAGCCTGTTATTAATTCTTCAATGTACATAATCGACGCATTCAAATTTGAATTTTCTACGATTTTTACAATTTCGCCATTATACGTCTTAGAATTTTCGAAAAATCTCAATCACCAAGTTTTATCACCCGTAACTTGCAGTTTTCCTTAAAGGTTAAACGTACATCATCACCTAACAAGACGATAAAAGGCCAGAAGCCCTTCCATCGCACAATCCATTCAATAAAATGCTAATTTCGAGCGAACCCAACCATTTCGCAGCCTTCAAACGGGCGAATACGACACGATCCCATTCCTCAGTAGACTGCCGGCGTTTTGCGGGTGGGAAGGGGAACATCGCCCAGAAATGTACACCGGTCAAGGCGTTTAACGGTGCCGGAGGGACGATCCTCAAACTGCAACGTCGATTCCCTTCCTTCGCACGCTGTTAAACTTGTTAAAATCCAAGTTTGTCAAAGGGTGGCAAGATGGGGGGACCGTTCTAAATGGTTGTGTTTTCAATCGGAGAACATGCTGGTCGGATTAGGAGGGATTCCAACGGTTTAACTCGCTTTAAATTAGGTGCGGTGGTGATCTACAGATGATGCGCTTTACATTCATCCCGGGCCAGAAGGAACGATAAATACCTTTTTATCTATTACGAAGTATAATAAAAAACGAAGGAAGTTGATCGACGCGCTGTAGTTTAGATAATCCGCGTCTAAAGTTTAATTTGATTTTGAAGCCAGGATGAATTTTTTAATTCGGTGGAAACAAAATCGAAACGTTCAGAGCACGAAGTAAACGCCAGATCACACCCATCAAAAGCAGGCTTCTCAATTCGCAATAGATAAAATGCAACTCTTGCAGCAAACAATTGAATATGTTGCTTTCTGCTGAAAATAGAGCGAAGTCGCAAAATCGTTTAATTCGTTCAATCCCAAAATCCAAAAATCGTGCCGCAGCTAGCGATTGATTTCGCTTTTTTTTTCTTCATCAAATCAAAGAAAAAACAAAACATTCCCCATAGATGGTGCATTTCCAACTCGTCCAAAAAACAGACGCTATCGCGAAATGGACATGTGTCAGTTTTGGAAGCTTCGTGTTTCGATAGAGATAGCGTTGTCGCCGTCCTCCGCCCTCGATCTAAATCCTTTTTCCTTTCCCACACCCCTGCTTTTAAAAGCAAGCGCTACACCATCACCAACGGTCGGTTAAAATCAATGACGGCTAAATTACGGTGCGAAATAGTGGAGATTTGTATGACGGTTTATTTTGCGAACGGAAGGGAGTCCGTGCAGTGTCCGGCTGTTCGTTGCCGCAAATATTTGCTCGCTATCGAAGCCGACCGCCGCAGCAGCGTTCCGAATGGATTTTCGAAAACGACCGCGATAGTAGGCGGCGGTCAAAGTTTATATTTATATGTCTGGAAGGGTTGAATTATGTTTGTTTTCGATATACATGTACGTGCTGGTGAAAAGTTGCGGGACTTGGGTAGTTGGAGCTGGGATTGATTCTGTGTGTATTTTGGCAATGGTTCAAATATGAATTAAGCTCTGATGATGATATCCTTATCGGTGCTGCAAGGATAAAGAACGTATTTTGAATTAACCAATCAATAATTGCAATTTGATTTCGTCCCTTAGGTGGTTTCTTGGGAGACATCGCTATTCCAGACGATTATCCCAAACCGGATCTCAAAAAAGACGAAGAGGAACAACTAAAACAGTTAGTCCTTGAAGGTCTTCAGATCGAAGAAGAGGGCCTTCTTCATTTAATACGCAAGAAGGTCAAACAACCTATTCCTCTAGAGGCCACCAAGATATACAACGATCCATTAGACATTTCCAAGTATACGTATCCGGACGCTACCGACGTTAAAAAAGATTACACTTTACGAATCTCACATTCTCGCAACGCCAAAATTAGCGACGCTGACTACGAGGATAGACTGAAGAAAATCCAGAGCAACGCTAGGGAGATTAACGAAGGGTACTTGGCCCCCAGCACCGATACCCCTAAGATAAGGCATCAGAGGAAGTTGGACGTCAAGAAAAGACTGAAACAAAAAGATGACGTTGCCAAAAACGGGTAAGTCGCTTAACTTCTTCTTTTTTCACTTCTTAATTCTCCACGGATAGCAACAGCCAAACTGCATCAACACTGCCAACCTCCACGTCCAAAACGCTCAACGAAGAGGAGATTCCCGTGCATGAGTTCGAGCCCCATTTCGATTTCAAACCGAAGACGCACACGACGAACTTCTACAACGAGAAAACTACACACAGGAGGATCACCAGGGCCGCGACCGCACGGAAGGAGCGCGTCTGGGATTACGGCGTGATTCCCTACGAGATTGATGGCAATTTCAGCGGCGGACATAAGGCGTTGTTCAAGCAAGCGATGCGTCATTGGGAGAATTTCACTTGCGTCAAGTTCGTGGAACGGTCCCCGGACGAACATCCCAATTATATTCTCTTTACCGAACGGCCTTGCGGGTGAGTGAAAAATTGCTTTAGTTTTGATGGGGTTTGGTTAATTTTCGGTTATTAATTGATTCATTTCTTCATTGCGATATTAATTTCTGCGAGGAATCTCAATTATACGTTCTACAAGAGTTTATGATAGAACGTGGAATATACAGCAAATTCCACGTTGTTATTGCCAACGTAATAATGCTTATTGCAACTATTAACTACAATTTCGAAGTTTCTACGTATTGTAAAGAACATGCAGTCTTTGGTAATTTTCTTGAGGAATTAAAGAATTACTAGTAGCTGTATTTCTGTTGGTACGCTGCAGTTGCACAGTACGTGGACGGCAATTCTCTTCCTGTTTACTTTCCCAAGCTTAGGTTAATCGTGTGTTCCTTAAGAATACAATGTCCTGTTAGCAGGCCTACTATTGCTCTAACAGTCTTCAGGGGCAAAAAGTCTGTTAGAACAGGTCTTCCGTAAATTAAGACTTGCATCCATTCAGAAATCGCCTGTTACGTTCTTCTGAGGCAAGTTATTGAGGTTTTTGAACGCCAAATTCATTTAGGTAGCTCCTAGATTAAGAAATATGACTTATTCACAGCATTAGCTAGCCAGCGCTAAAGAGTCCTTAGCTTTCTCCAAAGTCCAGAATGTTGGTCTCACCATAAGTTCCATGAGTTCCCATGAGTTCCCGGGCTCGGACACCGTGGTTATCAACTTCCAGAGTGAGGTTTTCGCGGTTTATATTATTTGCTATATTTTTCTAAAGCAGACCACTGAAGTTCTCGAACTATTAGTATTAATCAGCTAATGCTAGAGAGTACCTAGCTTTTCTCCAGCGTCCAGAATGTTGGTCTTGCCATAGACGACGAGGCTAGTAACGCTTGGCTTTCAATCTTTGGTTCCTGGGTTCGAAGCCCGAGGTTGCCAACTTCCAACGTGAAGTTTTCGCGGTTTATCTCACTTCATGGCGAACCCTGAGGGTGAGTACCTTAGGACGGTTCATGGGCGCAGGGATAATAATAATAATTCGAGACCGGCCGATTGTCGGGTGATTGTTGGGAGATTGTTGGGCGATTGTTGGGCGATTGTTGGGTGATTGTTGGGCGATTGTTGGCTCCAATAGCTTATTGCAGGATGCGAAAACATGAACTGTTAATATTGGTGTTGCCTTCTTATTGTCGTCTACCAAGGAACTCAACAATGAAGTTATTATCTTGCATTTAAAGTATTGATATTTCTACCCTACGCTTTCTCTCACTAACATCCAGTCCGTTATAAATCAAATTCCCTTCTCCAAAACAATAACTATAGACTCCCCACGGCTATGTTAGGGCATCGGTTTGGAATTCCCGCCCAACAGACAAGTTTCTACATAATTTACAGCGGAGGACAAATTCTATAATCAAATCCATCCTAAACGGGAATACCAAACGTGACGTCTCTTGATTCTCCTCTTACTTAATTTCGATCTCTGCCACGATCTAGCGATTAAACAAAGCTACCCGGCCGTGATTTATACGAGAATCTTTCCCCTTGCTCGTGCAACCTCTAATCATAACTACAGCTATCGCTCGAGGCTACTTTGCGAAATGTAGAAGTATAAACAACCTGTAGGTGTAAGACGAACTTCGTTATTCGTGGGGGAAGCTGTAGAATCCCCTTAGGGACGTCTTTAAAATGATCTGTAATTAAGACATTTGGAAGAGCTTCTCGAACTTTGTTTCGAGACGATAATTGGCGTAACTTCGTTAAATTCTGAAATACTTACCCGGGTATCGAGGGTATATAAGTCCGAGAAGTTCTCAAATAAAGATTCCGTTAGAGGATTAGAGGCTATTTGAGTTTATTTCAATTTTCAGTACGTTTAACGTAATTATTAGCAATTTTGTGGAAGAGTTTTAGTGAAATAGCAAATATTTGGTACTTTTCCGTGAAAATTAATTTAATTTAAAATAATGGTTAAATTATTTTGGACGTTTCCTCCCTTAACCATAAAATATTTTAACCTAGGCTAGGAATGCTAATCTTTTCCTTCTTATAAAAGTCCCAAATATAAAATTAACAGCCGTTTTTTTTTTTGTCTTGCATTCCAGATGCTGTTCGTTCGTTGGAAAACGTGGAAATGGTGTCCAGGCAATTAGCATAGGTAAGAACTGTGATAAATTCGGCATCGTTGTTCACGAGCTGGGACACGTGGTCGGATTCTGGCATGAGCACACAAGACCAGATAGGGATAGGCACGTAAACATCGTAAGGGATAATATTATGAACGGTAAGACCTGCTTAAATTAGTTAAGAATCATTAACAAGACTTTGCGACGTGAAATTCTGAAAGTTATTTACACCTATTTTACACAAACGAACCAATCTTTCTATGCGGTATCGCATTATGCCTCATTAGGGAAACATCACTTCTAATTATGATAATTACGCTGTATAACATCAACAGCTTAAAATCTCGTACAGAATGCGTATAACGAAAGCAATATACAGCTAAATACTATAATACATGTTTTTATTTACCGTAATTACCCCAATTATTTCCGTAAGGTGGCGTTGAAGTAACGTACATGCATGTATGCAATGCTTGTTCGAACTGTACCTAGTTAGGATATAATTGCTAGACGCCTATTTCCAAGGTGGAAGTGGTGGTAGCCATTAAAAAGTATATCGCCGCGTTTAAAGCTTTAATAATACAAAAAAAAAAGAAATACGACGGAGTATAAGTAGGGGGAGTAATTGGAGCGGCATCTACAGGCTGTACCAAATTATCAAGCAAATTTTAACAAATGATATCAGAATTATCTTTGTAATAATAATAACGATGAACTCGTTTATTTCAACAATTTACATATTTATGTAAATGTTTGAAATAAGTCCTAGAAGAAAAAAAAAAAATGTAATACTTAAAACAAAAAATTAACTATTGACAGGAAAATATAATTTTTTAAGTAAGTGAAGGTTGTTAATATTTTTTTGTTTTAGATGGTAAAGTATTGTAAAATTTACGAGTAGAAGGAGTTATTTTTAAAAAATGTTCTCACTCGAGCCTCTATAACCGAAAACAAAAATTGTCGGAAAAGTTCGCGTTTTTATTTAAAAAATTCTAACAACGTTGGATGACATTCTTCAATTAATTATGCTGTTACTAAAGTACTTTCGCTACTTTCTGCGCGCTTCACAGATGTCGGTGTCGGAGTGGTCGTTCGGGTGCGTAATTCGTAATATATGCGCAAGCGATCTTATTGTAGCAGCAACGTATCCAATATGTGTTTGGCGGCCGATAAGTGGATCAAGGAAACGACCATTGACACTGATTTCATACATTATCTACTACATACTATGTACTATTCTTATTTTCCGTATATTTATGCGTATTGATTGCTTTAAAAGGAAGCAACACAGAAGGAGGAACGAATGATCCACATTCTTACCCGGTGACCAGAATGTGGATCATTCCTCGAAACGTCCGTCCCGGATTAATTGATTAAATTTGTGTGGTGCGGGGGTTATCATGCTACGCCACAGCCTTTGCTATCATTATTGTTTTAATTTCATTGTTCCAGATACAATAAATTTCTCTACTTCTACACTTACATCGGTCTCGCGTCCCTACTCCATCGCATAGTCTAATACGCGAAGCATAAATTTGCGCATATATTGCGAATCACTCACCCGAACGGACACTTCCACACCGAGGGTTGTGAAGCGCACGAAATATGGCGAACTAGTATTGTAGTAGATCGTTTTAAGTTCGAGAGCGGTGTACATATCTCTAAATTAATTTAATTTTACTGTAAAAGTAAAGAAACTTAATTTTTTTTCTTTGTTAATAAGAAACCTGTTGTGTGCCGTTCACGTACAAACATTAGAAATAAGATTTGTGCCTTACGCAACTCAAACATTAGAAGAATGCACAAGCATGTTTATACGCCATCAGCACAAATGACTTAAGTTGAAAGATAAATCGTTGTTAAACATATTTAAAAAAATGTAGGGCCTAAAATAGAGCCTTGAGGAGCTCCAATCCAAAAATGCTCGAAAGTCACATATTTTTGTGCTTTATTTCCTATTTGAAAAAAACGAGTTGGACCAATTTAAAAGAAAACCATTTGCAGCAAAATTCAGAAAATTTTGATGGTCGACAAGATTAAATGCTTTTGACAAATCGTTTTTCGACATTCGACATTTTTTTGGTTCCTTCTTTTAACCACCTTTTCCAAATAAAAAAAGTATCAAATAGGTCAGGATTACAAGGACAAATGAATGACGAAATGCGATCATCATCAGTAGAAAAAAGAACTATGCGTATTGTTAATAGTTGGGAGTTCTAGAATGTATCACAAAGTTCTGAAAAAGCTCTGGACATTGCTCTCTATTTACTGCAACCCGCAATGGTGCTTTAAAAAAAATAATAATTTTGAGACGACTTCTCAAAATGCCCATCTAAACCTGGATTTCTTATAAACAGAACACATCAAAAAATGTCTAGAAACAATAACCAAAAAATATAATACTAAGATAGCTTAGCTTCCTCATGGTATTGATGGAATAATTCACGGTAACCGCAACAAAAGGAGAGAAAAAAAATACACTAACACACGGACACGTTTCTGCCTACCCGGCGTCATCAGCGTGGTTTCGAGAGTATTCTTTTCTCTACCTTATATCGCTGTTGCCTCACAGTTAATGCCACAACTTTCAAAACTTTTTTTTTTGTTATTGTTTCTAGTCATTTTCTGATGTGTTCTGTTCACAAAGTTCTGGTTCACTTGAAAAATTTTTGGGTAAAACTTTCACATAATGCTATGTCCTCGTTATAGAGTGTAAGCTTTCACGGCCGTTGTCTATTGTAAAGTAATCTTCCGGGTGTTTATCGCCGGATTTACCTTTAACGTTTGTAAAAACTGCTAGTCTTTAAAAACATTCTTGTGGTAAATTCGGAAAATCACACGTATGGATTAATGAAATCCACATTAAAACGAAATGGAATTAAATTATCCAATCGTTTCTCTTTCTCAACACCTTAACATTACTTCCAGCGACCTTTTGACGCGTTTCGCAATATCCACCTTTTCCGCGGACTCGTTCTAGTTTCTTCTCCCTTTTGTAACGATCCGTTTCTCCACTTAATAGGTCAAGAGTACAACTTCAACAAGTTGAATGAGGAGGAAGTCAATTCACTGGGATTGACTTACGATTACGATTCCATCATGCATTACGCGAGAAACACCTTCTCAAAAGGCACCTACTTAGATACCATACAACCTATTGACGTGCCGGGCAGGAAGAGACCAGAAATCGGTCAGAGAGTGCGGCTCAGCGAAGGCGATATTTCGCAAACCAATCTTTTGTATAAGTGTCCTAGTAAGTATTTTCTGTACTGCATGAAAACCTTTAGAAAAAAGTGCTCTTTTATGTAAGAAGAAAAACGTGTATTTTTTGAGAATATTTGGACAGAAAATGGTTAAATTTAGTTAAAGTTTAATTAAAATTAAAAATTAACGCAACATTTTTATTTTATAGTGATTAAAAGATCTTTTGTATTTAATCTCATTTCAAATTCAGAATGCGGAAGAACATACCAAGCGAATTCAGCAACATTTTTATCACCCGGATACCTAAGTCCCACTTACAACCTACCTGAAGATGGTGAAAGATGCGAATGGAGAATTACAGCTACGCACGGTGAAAGGATCATCCTGAACATCACCGAGTTGGACGTCATAAAATCCCCTGAATGTAGAAGCGATTACATAGAGATTAGAGATGGGTACTGGCACAAGTCTCAGCTCCTAGGAAGATTTTGCGGAACCGGAAGAGTGATGGAACCTATCGTATCCACGGGCAGTCGAATGCTGCTTACCTTAGTTATGAAATCAGCAGGACATAAAGGGTTCATTGCAAATTACGAAGGTAAAAGATGGATAAAAAATTAATTGTAACGGTTTTAACCACATTTGTTATTCAAGCTGTTTGT
Source organism: Marronus borbonicus (assembly GCA_902655005.2). Taxonomy (NCBI): domain Eukaryota; kingdom Metazoa; phylum Arthropoda; class Insecta; order Coleoptera; family Scarabaeidae; genus Marronus; species Marronus borbonicus. The sequence goes on from LR737401.1 coordinate 846,350, forward strand.
GGCGGGGAGGTCGATTTGGAAACTGGAGGCCATCTAGAGTCCCCGAATTACCCTGAAGATTACCAACCCAACAAGGAATGCATATGGAAGCTGACGGTTCCTGAGGATTACCAAGTCGCTTTGAAATTCCAATCCTTCGAGGTTGAGAACCACGATAATTGCGTCTACGATTACGTGGAAGTTCGCGATGGCTTAACCATGGAATCCCCTTTAATGGGCGTCTTTTGCGGGTACAAAATTCCTCCAAATATCCGTTCAACTGGCAATCATCTATTGGTGAAGTTCGTAAGTGACGGTTCCGTACAAAAACCTGGATTTTCCGCTATCTTCATGAAAGAATTCGACGAGTGCTCGATGGGCGACCATGGCTGCGCTCAAGAGTGTATAAACACTTTGGGATCTTACGAGTGCTCTTGCAAAATCGGCTATGAGCTTCATTCAGATGGTAAAAGTTGCGAAGGTGAAGGATTTACGTTAATTAACTTGCATTTGCTCCAATAATATTTTTCTGATTAGATGCTTGCGGCGGCACTTTCGAAGTAGCAAATGGCACCATAACTTCCCCATCGTTCCCGCATCTCTATCCGGCGAACAAGAACTGCGTCTGGGAAATTATCGCCCCGCAGCAGTTCAGAATCACCCTCAATTTCACTCATTTCGATCTGGAAGGTAATCACGTGCCTCAGCAGCCTTGCGAATACGACAGGGTCGAAATATCTAGCAAACTTGGAGATTCAAGGTTCAACAAGCATGGGGTGTTTTGTGGATCCAAATTACCGCATCCTATAACATCAGATGGCAACACGTTAAGGATCATATTCAGTTCAGATGCTAGCGTTCAGAAATCAGGCTTTGCTGCTGTTTTCTTTACAGGTGAGTGTATTGTAATTACTACTAAATTATGTAATATGTAACATTGTTTAGATCGAGATGAATGTGCTATAAATAACGGAGGTTGCCAGCACGAGTGCATCAACACCTTAGGCTCTTACATGTGCGCCTGCCACAACGGATTCACGTTGCACGAGAATCAACGCGATTGCAAAGAAGGCGGTTGCAAATACGAAATTAGCGCCCCTTACGGCATAATCTCGAGTCCAAACTATCCGGATTACTATCCAAGTCGCAAAGATTGCGTGTGGCACTTCAGCACGACTCCAGGGCACAGGATAAAGATAATGTTCCTTTCGTTCGAAATGGAACCGCACCAGGAATGTTCTTACGATCACATCGCGTTTTACGACGGGGATTCCCCCGAAGCCAACATGCTGGGTCGCTTCTGCGGATCCAAGATGCCCCATCCGATCGTCGCTACGGGGAATCAAATGTACATGGTGTTCAAATCTGACGCTTCCGTACAGAGGAAGGGCTTCCAGGCTACTCACGCTACGGCTTGCGGAGGCCATTTGCAAGCAGGATTTGAGAGGAAGCACTTTTACTCCCATGCTAGATTTGGTAGCGCTTCTTATGACGTCAGAACTGATTGCGATTGGACGATAGAAGCGATGCGCGGGTATAACGTTCATTTGATGTTTGTAACCTTTGATATAGAAGGGCAAAAGGATTGTGAATATGATTACGTGGAGGTATTCAGCGGGTTCGATTCAAGTGGAGCTTCGTACGGACGATTTTGCGGATACGCTGTAAGTAGTGACGTTTTCAAAAAAATAAACTCATTTTAAGTTAAATATTGTAAAACGTAATAATTAAATTAAATTTATTCACAGAAACCAGCAAATATCATCTCCCTAAAAGAAGCCCTCCTTATAAGATTTCGTACTGACGATACCATGGTTTATAAAGGTTTCAGTATAGCTTACGAAGCTATAGAAACCTACGAGACGGAAGAAGAGACCTAGAATCCGACATACCATCCTTCCGGAAGCTTACTTCGGCTGCCACGTGCTAGATGGCAGGTAATACTGTTAAAAAGGATTTTGTGGAACCTACTTGTGTAGTTTGGGTAATCTACGCGAAACTGCCTGTACGGATCGATATCAAACGTATACAGCATGTCCTCTTTGTTATTTGATGAAATTACTTTTTTTTTTCTTGTTATTTCCGGAAACCCTTCCTTTCATTTCCGTTTAAATAATAAATTTAGAGTAACGAGAATAATGGAAAATGTTGAAAATTGAGAGGTATAAACGTTTGTAATATGGCTAGTATTTATTTAGCGCTAAGGATTAATTAATTAATTAATTAAAATAAGTACTTATGTATGAATAATAGGAAACGAGCGTGTGTACGACGAGGAACGTTTATTATGGAAAATTGGTAAAAATCCCGCGTGGTCTTAAGAGAGACTTTATGGAGAAAGTCGTTTCGGGTGAATGCGGACCAGATATAATTGACTTGGTGTACGAACGTTTGCGTTGTTTATTTTTGTTGAATTTAAGTTTTGTTATTTTTAAAATGAATGTAAGTTAAAGTTTTTTGTTTCCAATGTACAGTCTATATTGCCGCGTGGACAAAACAATAAATCAAATTAAGGTTCCTCCGTGGCTATCTTTAGTTCTCTTAACTAGCGTTGTTTCTCAATGCACAGATGTATTTATTATTTTGTTCACAGATGTACCCAATTACTTAGATTTTATCACCGTTTAACTTAGAATTCCTACAATCCAGATGTTTTTTGCCCTTTAGAGCGAGAGAATTAAAAAAGAAAATAATACCTATTCCATATCCTTATGTGTACTCTTCGGATTTCCATGTATGTGCGTATCTGTGCCATATTTAAGAGATTACTGAATGTTGAATAATCAAATAACATCGTTAAAGAAAGCCCACGTTCACTGAAGGCGCGATCACCTTACTATACGTAAGTACAAATACAAAAAGAAAGCAAAAAAACTTTCCAGGGTTACTGCAAAAATAAGCATCTGATCCTTCGAAGGATTTCTCAAATACATTCCGACAACTTTCTTTAACGTTACGTTTGATCGTTGTTTCCCCTTTGTCTTGATGTTTTCCATTCGCATATTTGCTTTGGTATTTAATAATACTAATAATAATAAGTAATAACAGTAACGGTAATAAATAAAAATGATGTTTGTAATGTTTGCATGTTTGAGCGTAAAGTTGGAAAAACAATGCGAAAATGATCTTTTTATTAGTAGCGTGCTATTAAACCCATTGAATAGGACTAAGTTACGATGTATTTTGTAAAAATTTGGTCATGCAACTATCCAGTAAGTATGATATTAATAAAATATCAGCGATTGTTTTGCTTGTAGTTTTATTTTTGAGTAAATAGGGGATTAATTCCGTACGCCCTTTGTGCTTCCATTCATACGATTTAGAAAATTTTGGCAACACCGTCCAATCAGCTAAATAAAGAATGAAGAAGAATTATTATTTCAATCTTTGTTTTTTAATTTAGTTAATTCGCTGCAGCGACTTGTTTTTTTTTTTTTTAATACTCAATGGTTTGATGTTAATTTTGCGGGAATGAAGTTATCGGCTGTTAAATTACTCGTAAAAGGAATATTGCCAAGAAGGTAAGTAAGTAAGAAATTTTTCACATGTAGTTGCGAGATTGGTTTGGATATATTTCAAATTTAAAAGGTAAACAGTTTACGCTATTTGTTTAGCAGTTTAAAGTTGGTTTCAATGTTTATAAATATCGAAGAGATTGCAGCGTCTCTGAATTTTCTTCCGTTTGATTACGTTTGTAGCTTTTCCAAAAAGTAATTCGGTTCTAAAGTTGTTTTTATATTGAACAATGCTCATTCGAATTCCTTGCGTGAAAAAATCCGCAATTATCCTTCGAAATAAAATAAATTGAATTTAACAAGCAAAGAAGTTTAAAATAGATGATTTTAAACTTCTGAATTAGCAAACGGTTAAAGTTATAAACATACAAGCAACATCGTTTGTACGTTTTTTGTTTTTTTTTTTTAATCTGAAAATTAGAAACTGTTTTCTAAGACTAATGTTTAAATAAAAATAATTATTTATTTTGTGCCGGTGGAATTTCGCATATACAGAACTTCCATGAATTAAATGGATATCCATTTTTTAAAAAGGCGGATTTCTTATGAATTTTAAATACACTGCTCAAAACAATTGGGGGATATTTGGAAAAATGGTAATAAAATAAATAAATAATGAATGTAGCGTCTCGCAAATACTTTTATATCTAACTACAATGTTTTTAAATAAGAAACCGAACGCATTGACAAGTTTTAACTTGCTTGTGTACATACACCGCCGTTCAGAGAAGTTCGGTCGGTTGGTAAAAAACATGAAAAGGTTACAGAAATAAACGAAACTAAAGGTCGGTCTGTTCCCGACGAATCGACCTTAAGAAAAGACTATTTAATGATTAAAATAAACCAGGGATTCATCATTTATTTGCATGTAAAGAACTTCCTTTCTTTAATGCGAGCTTAATAGAGGAAATAGGTAAATGCTTGGGACAAATATAACAAAATAAAAACACATTCGTCATTTGGTCGTTAAGTGCGCTGCTTACAAATTTCTCTCCACGTTCTCTTTCTAAAATTCTTGCCTTGCAGAAATAGCTCAGCATGGCATCGCCATTTGTTCCAACTACACCTCGACGTTCTTCAAATTTACTAAGCTTAGATATTTTAACTTTATCGGTATTACCGAATAACAGCTCCTTGAACATCTTTATTTAAGGCAATTGAGAAAAGAAACCCTGTCGGGCTCCGCCTCCAACGATTAACTTGAAAATTCAAGACACCTACTGTATTACCTCTACATATTAGAACACGCCCCAAAAATGGTCAATTCCCATGAAGTAAATCGCAAAAATGGCGATTTAGTTCCCCCGAAAAGGAGCACATTAAAAATAAGTTTAAACCCATCAGAAAAAGATTCTCCAAAAAAAAGCAAATCACGCCTCTTCAAATAGTCAAAGCTAAAGCACCGCCCAGCATTTCGCAAAAAAAAATTTTTACCTACCAAAAGATACAACCGATTTAATATCCTTTTCTGTTCGGATAAAATGAAACTTTTATTGCTATGTCTATTGGTCGTTTATAAAGTAATTGTTGAATTATATTAGTGTACATTATAAAGCTACTAAGACACTAGAGTGAATAAATATCACTAAATGAATACACAATTACGAGACTTTATAAGAAGTTTTATTGGGAAAATAACGAAAAAGCCATCGTTAATAATGTGTATGATCTCCGCGAACGGCAATAAAGGTTTGACAACTCATCGGCGTGATCGAATCAGGACATCAACAAATTCTTGCGGAAGATTATTCTATCCCTCTATCAGAGCATTGTGAAGTTGCAGAATTGTACGCGGTGGCATATTTCTTGCTGCAACGCGTCTTCCTAAAGCATCCCAAGCATGTTCGATAGGATTACCATCAGGAGAATTTGCTGGCCAGTCCATTCTATTGATTCCCAATTGTTCAATCCAGTTGTTCACGATGTTCGCCCGATGTGGACGTGCATTGTCATCCATTAAAATGAATCTTTCACCCATAGCGCCAGCGTACGGAAGAACAATGGGTCCCAAAATTTCTCTGAGCAATCAGGTTGCCATTCTGTATTACATAAAGGTCTGTATGACCTCCTGCGCTTGTCCCAGCCCATACCATCACACTCCCACCTTCATATTGCGGCCTTTCTCGAACAAATTGTGGCTGATTACATGTTCCAGGTTCACGCCAAATTAAAATACGCCTATTATTTGGATTCGTTACAAATACTCGTGCCCAGTCATCGTGATTCCAATTTCTATGTTGCTCAGCCCGTATTCTTCGCGACCTTTTATGAAGAGCAGTTAGTGGAACGCATACTAGGGGTCTTCGAGCGTACATGCCAGCGTTGTAAAGCTCACTTCTAAGCTGCGTTGCGTTATGAGTGCGGTTTCTACGTGCGAATACTGTTAGGTATCGATCATTTTTTGGTGTTGTAGATGCTGGGCGTCCTTGTCTTCATCTTCTCTGAACATCTCCAGTTTCTAAAAACCGATTCCACAAACGCGAAATTGCAAAAACTTCAGCAACAGCTTGCTGTCTCCGTCCGCCTCCCAATTGACCTATTGCTCTCCAAGCCTGTGCATGAGTCAAATCGCGTTGCCTTTCCATTATTACCCGTAATTGCAGTTAAAAATTTGCTATGATACGGAAAATGGTAAAATCTAACTGTAGTCGAGATCGCTCGGATACGCGCTTGTATATCCTCAAGCTGTGGTGCTTCGCGCAGGCGCTGCACTGAAGCGCTGTGCAAGTTGAAACTTGTCAATGCATTCTGTTTCTTGTTTAAAAACGTTATAGTTGCAATATAAAAATATTTGCGCGTCTTATATTATTTATTTATTTATTTTATTATTATTTTTCTAAATATCCTCTAATTGTTTTGAGCAATGTAGGTTAGGTATACAGTGTACGGTAAATAACAATTAATAGAAAATAAATACAACAATGTCTGTTTGTGGTAAATTCCTTGAGTACATTTGATTGAAGCAGCACTAGCTGAGATTTCCAGCTGCAAAAGCCGTTCCAACTACTCGTGGACAAGAATAAATTCAACACTCCCCACAGGGAAACCATTCACATTACATAGATGTAAAGGCCTGCTGGTAGACATTTTTAAATGATTTGCATCGTCTCGCAGAAGTTGAAGCAGCTTCTGCTTTTAATATATTGCTGGAATATCAAACGAGAGCCCGTCGAAGACCCAAAAACAAAGTAGTGCAGCAAACAATTTAATCGCGCCTTCCTTATTATTATATTAAATTAGCCTCCAATTAACTCCAAAAACAAATGGCAGATTATAATATTACAAATATTGTTGTGGAATGCAGTATTTGTAGGTAACTGATTGGATTCAAATGAAAGTCGCGGCATTTTAATTTGACTTTCCGCTTAATCGGAAACAGCTTGTACATATTTTTTTTATATTCCGATAAAGCGCAATATTCCAGTTTTTATCAGTTTTTACGAAGATATCGATTTAAATTTGTACAATTAAGAGGTCTGGTGAAAGGCGACGATTATATTGACGCTGTTTACCCATATGGTTTGGGGGTGGATAAATTTGTTTCATTTGTTCACAAATTTTTTCCAACTTTTTTGCTAAGTTCTTCAGCTTCGTTGCACGTTTTTCCTCTTTGTGACAAAATTTTCCCAACTACCTGGCTCCGGGATTCTTTTGATCTTCCACTTCTACTAAAATTACTAAAAACTCACAAGTTCATTCGGCAAAATCTTTGTTTTTTAAAATTCACTGCAGAAAGCTCGTATAACTTAATCTGTAAGCTAATACACAATAATTACGATTCGTTTCATCACGCTGCTAGTCGATTCCCAGGAAAGTTCAATCGCGTATGTGCTGGAATTGCTGGATATTATGAACATTCGTCGCCGGAAATGGTATTTCAAGTCAAATAAAAAGCACCATTTTCATTAAGTCCACACCATTGTCGCGTATAAATAAAGGTGTTTCATTTGTTGGTATTTCAACCTCTCGCTAATTAGCTAAATGAGAAACGGACAGTAGGCAATCCTTGTAATTGGATATTCTTTTTATTTGCTATTTAGAAAACTAGAGCTTATTGGGAATCAAATCGATTCTAATTTAATCGTCTCTTTTATAATGTAGCATGAAACATCAGTGTGAAGTAGGTCAGATATCGATGCTTTTTTGGAGTTTTTGGAGTTCCCGTATTCCCGTCTATGTTTTGATTCATTTTTTTGATTTTTAATGATTTTCCATGTTATTGAATTAAAATTAATTAAAATTAATTCAATTAATTATGTTGAATTAAAATGAATCAAGGTACACTAGACGTAGTTTAGTTTTAATACGCAGATTCGAAGACTCACGTAAACCGTTACATAATATCTTTATGCTCTATGCTCTACGTAGGTGAAATTTAATTACACGCAGTCTACCTCTATTTTCTCCTAAGTTTTAAAACAATCCCCGGCATCAAGGCGTTTGCTTTATTTAATTAGTAAGCTGCTAGCTTTACACACAAACAAACTTTAAGCGTTACACAGTTGTATAAGACATCTTTCTTTGTGCAATCGCTATTACAACTCTACCTGTGATACCGTTCCTTAATTTAGCGCGACTCGACTCTTGCTTTTATGTCTACGAACAATGCGAAATTCATGAATGGATGTTTACCAATATTCAGTTCTTCATATTTGCTACGTTCTCCTAGTTTGAAGAACAATGCCGCTAGTCGTCTGCTTCGGTGTATCTTTCTTGTGAGGCGAAAGGACCAATTGGTTATATGTAATTCTTGTGTGTTTACTCGCTTAATCAGTTGATCTCAAATTAAACACGGTACGTAGACGTACACTGCCGTTCAGTGAAGTTCGGTCATACAATAAAAATCTATTATATCACACTGTATACAATTATTAATACATAAAATTACAAAAATATTAAGCATGCACTCTTTTCTAAGGGATTAAAGCCATAAATTATTATGTAAAGTAGAAATATTGCGACAACCACAATAAAGTCGCTTTCATTATCATTCCGAGAATTTCTCGGAAGTACCGATCTTTTGAAACGGGTCGTTCGGGGATTATTAACGAACAATACATTTAGGAAATATACCGCAGTATCACTCTTGTTTATTTGTCATGGGCGTAAAGATATAAATTTGCTTCGTTTTACTGTTGAACGTGTGTTGGTGTGCATCTGTCATTTTTGCGCGAAAGTTTTGAGAAAATTTACTTCAAAATGGTACGCGGCAGGCCTATCAGTGTAGAAAAACGTTCACGCATTATTACGCTGTTCGAAGAAGGATATTCGGGGCGACAAATTGCTGAAAAAATAAATATGAGAAGTTCAACAGTAAATGACATCATACAGCGATATCGGACAACTGGAACTATAGAAAATCGTGTTCGTCCCGGAGCATCTAGGAAAACAACAAAAGCTGAAGATTTGAGAATTGTATTATTAAGCAAACGCAACAGAAAATTAACAGCGCCACAAATAGCAGCCGAAGTCAATCGCGGCCGTGAAGAACAAGTTTCGGCGAGTACGGTAAAACGTCCACTTCAACAAGCGGACGTTCATGGACGCATTGCCATTGGAAAACCCTTATTACGTCGGGGCAACAGAGCAAAACGGCTACAGTGGGCCCGTTCTCATCTAGATTGGTCGTTAGATGATTGGAAACACGTGCTTTGGAGTGACGCGTCAAAGTTTGAGGTTTTTGGGCAAAATCGACGAGTTTATATATATTTATATAAGATCTAAAACCGAAAAGTGATCCCGAACTGCATTGTGCCAACAGTGAAGCAAGGGCGTAGTTCTGTGTTAGTGAGATTTATGCAGAGTGCCGGGTGTAATGAGGAAGGAAAACTATTTTACAATACTCCAGAATCATGCAGTGCCGTCAGGATTGCGTATAATAGGCCGTAACTTTACATTCACGCAGGACAACCACCCACAACACACTGCGTTAGCGTGTAAGAACTATCTAAAGGAGCAAGAAGAACAGCCCACCCTGAAAGTAATGACATGGCCCCCACAAAGCCCAGATTTGAACCCCATAGAGTTGTTGTGGGATGAACCGGACAAGAGGATCCGAAAAATATGCCCAACTTCACAAGAACATTTACGGAATATTCCGCAACATGAATGGATTAATATTCCACAATCCGTTTTAACAAAACTTATCGAAAGAATGCCTAGAATAGTTCGAGCGGTGATTAACAGTAAAGGAGGTTTTTTCGATGAAAAAAAAAATATAATGTTCAGTATGTTATATTAGGCCAGAATAACTTTTTATTTATTTATTTTTGTCCTTTTTACCTGTACATACAATAAAATTGCATTTTGTTTTTAGTTTCATTTGTTTCAACCTTTTCATGTTTTTTACCAACCGACCGAACTTCTCTGAACGGCAGTGTATAAGCGGAAAAATCACAAACCAACGATAGTGCGGGTCTGAGCGCTGCGTGACTCACAAGCGAAAGAGAGAAGGCAGGTAGTCGTGCTAGTTCGTACCTTCGACTTCAGACGAAGTTTCGATAACTTGTACGTAAGCGTACGTTACCGGCGGTAACTGGCGGACATTCCTCACCTGGCGCTCGATCTGATACATGCATTAGCAGGAACTTCATCAGACAGATATAATAAATGACTATTACAGATATTTTTAATTATAACATTGACGAATTCTAAATATTTGCCAACTTTATAAGAAATTAAACGTATTTTTACATTGAATGCGTACACGTTAAAGCTTAAAAGATGCTAAATATGGAATATATAAATTTATACAAGGCAAAACAAAAGAAACATTCAATTTATCATAAAAATAGACACAAACAAAATATTACTTTCAAATAAATAAAAATGGTTACATTTATAAAATAAAATAAAACAAAAAATTAAATGTTAAGTCCTTAACAATATTCGAAAATGTAGAAACCGTGTGAGCTGTCACGGTTCCGCACTGGTTTTGGTCGTTTGAGCTTAGAAACTAGATAAGATTGTAACAGATGCGATCTTTTGTCTTTCACGGCTGTCGTTCGTGCAAGCGAAACATGAAAACTCATTTTATACGAATGTAATTCTTTTCCGTCTATGTTGCGATGTTGCTTTAGCTTTAAGAGCATGGTTGTCGTCAGTGGAAATATAATCTCCGTTTTACTGTTATATTTATTGAGTATCGTATATAAAACAAATTTTCTTATTTTTTACATTTTAAATAATCTAGGCACCCCTTACTGACAAAATCGACTATAACATCCCTAATCCTTTCTTTGAGGACCATATCGACATTGCTCTCGTAATCCAGAGCTTCCAATAACCTTTCCACGTTCTCAGCTTTGCTCCATTCGGGAGTGTCTTCTCGAGGTTCCACCATGAATTTGAGAACTATGGTCGATAAATAGAATCCAACCATTGAAAATCGCCTAATTTCTTGCTCCAAAATATCGAATGGAATTAGCCTACTTGGGTCACTACCTAAGTCTCTTATACATCGCTGGAGTGTTGAATGGTAGAGTTTGATAACGTGGTCGAAATATTTTTGGCGAAATATTTTATCGGTGCAGGAATATATCAAGTAGGTGATATCGAAGGCTGGCGAGCCTACGCGCGTTAATTGGAAATCTAGCAAGCAAAGCTCTGTTGGTATCGCCAAATTATTTGGATCCTAAAAATGAGAAAATGTTAAATTAATTTATACCAAATTTTATCTATTTACATACGCCATATTTGAAGAGCAAATTGTTAATCCAGTTATCCCCGTGGATCACCACAGAATACTCGTCTTGCTCAGCGATTGCTTTCATCACAATGGAATTTGGTGCTTCCAAAAATAACTTCAGTTCTTCTATGATCCGAGAATCCCTTTCTGAATTTAGACACCCAATTATTCCCTGGCGGTAATTTTCTTCGTATCTCTTAACAACCTCCACAGCGTAATCTTGCTTACAAAAATGCGTGTCCTTCGCTAACTCTTTAAGGGCTTCGAATTCTTCTGGAAATTGATCCTTCATCGCGTAGGATATAGCGTGCAACCTTGCGTAGGTCTCTAACACTAATACCACGTGATGGTAGTCAAGAGGATTCCGCTTATCTTTCATGAGGAATCCCAACTGCTTCATATCTTCCATGACGAAGTTTTCCCGGTCTTCTTCAGTGTAAGACAGAATATATTTCGGATACGCTTTAAATGGTGATGGTGTACCTTGTTGGGTTTGAAATTGGCGGAAAATCGGGAATATCTTTTCGTAAACGCTCATTTCTTTTTGGTACAACATGTCTGCGTTGATTATTTGCCTTTGGGCCTCTTCCACTGGGGCCGATTTACTGATCCATCTTAAAAATCTTTGGTTACCATCTCTATCTTTGGCTTGGATTTTAATTCTCGCAATGGTTCCGCAATAGTTGTCTCCCTTTTCAGAGCCCGGGGAAATATTCAATGTTACCTCGGTGAAACCTTGATTCTCCAAGAATTCCTTAATTTTGGCAACGAAGCTAGGACGTAGTATGTTTTTGCTGGATTTAGATTGGTTTCCCGAAGAATTCTCACTATTTTCACCACCTCGATCTGAATTCTGTTTCCGGCAATCCATGTTTCAAATCGATAAATTATACTTTGATGGATTTTGTGCTCTCTGGTCCGTTTATATACTCGAAAATCGTGTTGCAGATTATATCTTATCTGATTTAATTTTGATGTTTTTGATAAATTCGTCGTATTAGAGATTAGGCAGGTTGATGAACTCTTATCGATACATTTTTTGGTCTGTTGCATTTTTTTCAAATTATTTTAGAAGCAATTTTCTGCAGTCTAGAGAGAAAACCGTGTTTCATGACGCGTGCAAAAAAAATCATTTCTTCCCTTCTTAGTAAAGCTGGCGTCATCAATGTGGTTCCACGAGTGTTTTTACTCCACTTTGTGTCGATGTTGCTTCACAGTTAATGCCACAACATTTCGAAACCACGAGACAGACATTTCTAGGCGCCCCCTAATGACAAGAAAGCAGCGACATAAACTAGATACTGTTCTCCAAGCAATCTCTTGAGCAGTTCTTGGACTGCTTAACGCGAGATGGCGTGCGCAGAAGCACCTTAGGAAACTGCACATGTAAACGATTCCCACAGGCTTACCACAGTGTGTTAACAGACCACGTTAGAAAGGGCTTAGAAACAATAGCCAAAAAATAATGCTAAAGTAGCTTCCTCATGGTGTTAATGTGTTCTGGTAAGACGTTTATGTCTAATAATTTTTCGCTATTTTCTTTTTCAAATAGATGCTGATGAATGCAGACTTCCGTCGAAATGAACACCGATTTTAATAATTTGCATTAAAAGTATACCAAAAACACCATGACCCGTTGATCCTTAGATCATCTCCTTTTAGGGATTTCTTTGAATTCTACTCTCAAGTATGTTCAAATTAGAAATCTTATCTTATCGGCTTTTAAAAAATTCCACACAGATAATACGTGCCAACACGAAATGCAATTTTGCAGCATTAATCCAAGGTTACGGGTTGCATAAGTACGTTGGAGGGTGAACAACCGATAATAGCGCGCGGAATAACTTTCGCGATCACGCTGCCTTTTCGTGATGCAAAATTATAGCGCCTGAACGCTGCCATACTAATCCTTATCACGAGTTGACAATGATGTATCGCGATTCGTATCGATGTTTCGAAGGGGGGCGATTACATCGCGTATTGTATGCGCCTCTATGGGCAGTGTTTATAAAGGAAACTGGGGCACTGGGTAATGAACTAGATGCCTATAAATACACCTGAGCTGTTTGAACTGTGATATGGAAGGTTATTATCAGATGAAGTTTGCGAATTATGTACGATAATAATTTTCAATTATGCACGTTGAATATAACCTTTTTATGGGAGTTTGAGACTAAAAGCATCTTAAAAATGTTTGTTTCAATTTTTTTCAAATTGGTTTGAAATTGTTCACCCTATTCTTCGTTGGCAACACGAAAGCTAGCAGCAAGCGTTATTTATTATTTGTCAGAAATTTCATTCCAACTTCCTTAAAAGCTGTCATTCCCGCTTCAAGCTCATCAGTTTTCATTAAGCTTTTAATTTCAGGACCAACGATGATACTTTCTTCAATCTTCGCCCAAATTTCTCACCCAATCTGTTTTATACACCGCTTTAACAAATTGCTTTATTAGACCAAGTCTAATATGGAGGTAATAATACTTCTGAGAGGTTAACTAGATTTTATGCAGCACATCCTTGTTGCATTTTTTATATACACGGACGTGAAAAAAAAAGCAACGAAAGATAGCAGCTAGTTTCTCCTAAGATATAACGTTCAGTGGCGGTCAAAGTACAGGAAAAAAAAATAAATAAAAATTATACCGAAAAAATGTTTGCAAAATAGCTTTCAACAGCCGCCATCGTTCCCCTTAGTTTCCCTTTTTTTGAGAATTGCAAACAAAAGTAGCCACAAGAAGCTAGAAGCTGAACTAAGGTGGATGGTCAATTTTTATGAAGCCACATTTAGCAACGGCGGCTTTTGAGAGTCTTGTTTGGTGGACTGATGCATTATCGTGGAGCAACAGGACATTTTGCGTCAGCTTGCCGCGCCTTTTCATTTTAACAGAAAATCTAAGTTGATGCATAAAAGCTTGCATAATACTCTCCTGTTACCTTACTACCCTTGTTTAGAAAATTAATCCAGAAAAATAGTTGCCATTACGAGTATTTTTCCTGCAGAAGGGGTCGCTTTAAACTTTTTCGGAGGACTGGAGCCCCTAATATACCGGGGGGTCAAAATGATGGACCCAGGTTTCATCTCTGGTGATAAGTCGGTTAACATCCTTGTTGCCTGATGTTAAATGTTCTCTAATTGGCTCATTTTTCTATACCTAGTGTTGATCTCTATCGCTTTTGTTTTAAGAGCCTTGTTGTGGTCATCAGAAGTATCGTATTAGGAAATTAATTCTGGGGAGTTCAGTTTGATCAAAAATTATGTACAAAGTTTAGTGAAAAAGCATTGGAAGTATGATGCTTTGTTTCTACTACTTGAAATTCTAGAAATTAAATAAAAAATATATTTTATTGAATACCCCCCCGGAATCCAGAGCCTCCAACGCTCTTCCACGTTCCCAGCTTTGCACCACTCAGTAATTTTTTCCTGAGGTCTCAGCATGAATTTCAAAATAATGGGATCCAACTATTGAATACCTTCTAAATTCTTGTTCCAAAGTGCTGAATGGAATTAGTTTATTTGGGTCACTGCTTAGGTCTTTTTTGCTTTGCTGAAGTTCTGAATTGTAGAGCTTTACAATATGGTAAAGAAAAGCATTATTAGAGATTTAGGCAGGTTAAAGAACTTTGCTTTTATCGATGCATTTCTTTGAAAATCCTATTTTGAAAGCAATTTTCTGCAGCTGGAATAAAATTGAGTTTCATGAACTGCGAAAATATTTATTTGTGATTTTTTTTGCGTTTGTATCAGTACAATTTCGAATTTCCTCGTGTCTAGCGTTAGAGATGCCAGTTTGTCACGTATTCTAGCCACGCTCTGATAGATAACATAAAATGATCCGTGGTATCTCTGTATCTTGTTCCAGAATTTAATAAAAAATAAAAATTCTCACACGAGAACCTTTTAAATTAATTGTTGGGGATTGGCTTAAGAAGACCTGGGATTTGGTTAATGATCTAACGGCAACATTTGTAAGTCTGTACATGGAACTGGACTATCCCAAGCAAATGGGTGCAGAACATGCTTGAAAAGGGAGAAGCTGCGAGGGGGAAATTTGAAGCTTGTTTTACTCTGCAAAATTTATTAAACACTATACGCCAACGATATTCTCCAATACAATCCCACAAATCCCCAGATAATATCTAAAATTTTCGACCTACTAACAATGTATTACGAACGCCGGTCGTTGACATCATCCTTTTTATTTTCGACGTAGGATAGATATAGGGCACGTGGACGAATTCGCTGATAAACTCTATTGTTTTCGCGAGATACGACTACACGGGCCCGTAATTACATAACGCATAAAACAATTCGCGTATTAGTCAGGTGGAAATCAGGTCAATAGCCAACTAAAATTGATAGCGCGGCGTCAACGTACTCGAATGCCAAAGTCAGATGTCCGGAAATAAATGCGATTATCTCGACTGATACGCTAGAGAGCTCTATCAATGCTTACTGCGTGGTTTTATACAAATTCATATATTAAATTGGTTGGTTTTTTCCAATCTTTTCGTTAAAGTCGAACGATGTGCATAGTTGCATGCGTTACAAAAGACTTTAAACCCATGCAAGACTTAAAAGACTCTTGTTGCGAATCATGCGAAACTTTTGCGTTTTAAAATTCGAAGCCACCATCGGTTTGAGCGTTCTTTGAAGATGTTTGCTCAAATAACCGTTCCCGCTGAAATATATTCGTGCTGCACAATCTCAGACCATCCACCGTATCAGCTTCATAGCATTATTAAAATGTTTGCATTATTTAGATTGACATTCTAGACGCTTATATCGACCATCTACTCTGCAAACAGCGTTCACCAAGCGAAATCATTGCGTGCAAAAGCAATTAAGCACTCCCCGTAATAATTACGATGGTTCCCAGGAGTTACGGTATCATATTCGCATGTTGCACAATCCGCTGACGTGCTGGTAGTCGCAAGTACAGCGTGGCCTACGGCAAAAACTATTTTTGTAGAATGTAGAATGGGGGAGGGTATAGTTAATTAACAGGGTTTGACGTTTATTACAGTGATTTAGGAAAATATTTACAGTGGCAGTTTCGTTGTAACGTTTTCCCTTATTTTTCATTTTTCATTCTTGTCGCGCTGCTTCTGCAAACTCATGCAGCCTTATGGGAGGAAGGCAAGTATCGATCAAGTTCGCAGGTTGGAGAATTAGGGGGCCGTATCATTTTTTCTATATTATTGGTAACAATGACGTCGGGATTGCGAGCATTATCGACAACAGATACAGAATTTCTTCCAAAATTTAGGGCGAATGACCCAAACGAAAGTAGTGCAGCCTTCTTCTGCCATATTAGATGATATACCACTATTGTAGCCGCACGAAGATCGTTATTCAACGTTTCAGACGTTCTGAATTGAAGTCTTTAATGTTGATCTTGTCCAGGAGTTGTTCTCCTCTATTACTTCGTAATGATAACGTTCCACCACTGCTGCGTTAAAAATGTTACCGACTGAAACCGTGTGATCCTTCTGGGTGCGCCTGAACCCGCTCTACGTGCTTTAGCTTGATCTGCAAACTACAGATTTCAACCCCGCAATACAGTATTATTATGATTAAGTCTACGCACTGAAACACTTCACTATACCCTCTACCACAAACACTTCACTTACACTGAACGACGTTTCGATAGCTAGGCTATCATCTTCAGGAGAAATACTGAACTTGAACTTGAACCAGTTCAGTATTGCTCCTGAAGATGATAGCCTAGCTATCGAAACGTCGTTCAGTGTAAGTGAAGTGTTTGTGGTAAAGGGTAATAGTGAAGTGTTTCAGTGTTCCAGTGCCACAGTATTCGAGTACGTGATTTATTAAATCTACGCAATTTACTGAAAACTAACGCCGCCTTCGTTCGAAATGGTGGATGTTTAGTTTAGCCAGTGTGATATCTTCACTAAGACGTGGAGTAACAAAAGCTCAGTAACGAACTGACAGATATAAGCTAAAGTTAAAAAATCATTGCCAACCTTTCATCCCAGGCGATTGAACAGCGATTTAGTTTTTAATCGCTTCGCATTCTTGCGACCATCACCAACATCAAAGTAAAACCAAATTATTTTTTTTTAAGTAACACGGATACCTCTTTCCAATTCTCGTTTTATTAAATCATGCTCCGAATATTAACGAGGACGTCGTAATTAACGAAGTTTTAAAGCGTGCTGGACCATCTGCTGCCCTTCTTAAACGACCTTCTTTGAGAAAAGAGTGCCGGTGTACACTACCTACGTAACGCCCCAGTTCGTAATCTTTATCCCGGCGGTGCGACCACGTTGCAACGCAGTAGCTGAAAAAGAAGGAGTTAGTTTCCGCATAACGGGCGACTTGTTGATCTTGAAAAAATCCCCTCCTACCTGAAATTATAATGAAGAATAATAGAATGGCGCAAAATTGGATTCGCTCCGTTCTCGAAAGTTATTAATACGTGAATAGGGGTTTGCTACGTTAGTGCATTTGCTGTTGCGGATTATTTCAGGACGTTTTTCGTTGTGAAAGCTGGGGTTGGGCTAGTTTGCTTTAACGCTTTGTTTGCTGGGTATTAAAGTTAGGTGCACTTACGTAGCATTAATTATAATGCATTTTATATACACTGGCGTGAAAAAAAAAATAACAACAAAAGATAGCAGCTAGTTTCTCCTAAGATATCCGAACGTTCAGTGCGGAAAAAATAGAAAAAAAATTATACCGCGAAAATGTTTGCAAAATAGCTTTCAACAGCCGCCATCGTTCCACTTAGTTTCCTTTTTTTGAGATTTGCAACCGCCATCGTTCCACTTAGTTTCCTCTTTTTGAGATTTGCAAACAAAAATAGCCATAAGAAGCTAAAAGATGAACTAAGGTGGATGGGCAACTTTTATGAAGCCACATTTAGCAACGGCGGCTTTTGAGAGTCTTGTTTGGTGGACTGATGCATTATCGTGGAGCAACAGGACATTTTGCGTCAGCTTTCCGCGCCTTTCCATTTTAACAGGAAATCTAAGTTGATGCATAAAAGCTTGCATAATACTCTCCTGTTACCTTACTACGCTTGTTTAGAAAATTAATCCAGAAAAATAGTTGCCATTACGAGTATTTTTCCTGCAGAAGGGGTCGCTTTAAACTTTTTCGGAGGACTGGAGCCCTTAATATGCCGGAGGGTCAAAATGATGGAGCCAGGTTTCATCTCTGGTGATAAGTCGATTGGTAATTAAATCACCATAAAGCGCTGAAAATTGTTCAAACGTCTCCATTCGCGCATGCATTTGGAGTGACGAATGCGAAACTCCTAATAAAGTTGCTAATTGTCGCTTCTTTAATCTGGGCACTCTGCAGCGTCAAGCATTTGGTTTTTTCAATAACATCGAAGGTGATCACGTCAACAGGTCGACCTGGCCGGGTATCATCCATCCAGTGATTCTCGACCATGTTTAAACAATTTTAACCATTCGCAAATAGTGGCCTTGTTTTATTTTTAATTTACGTAATTATAAACTGTCAAAGACGTTATCATATGTGATAAAAGACAATTGTATGAAAAATTACATTTAAATGGAAAGCTGTCTAGTTTGGGGAATATACAAACGAGCCTTCGTTCGAGCTTTCCATAGATAATTCTCGAACGCGGTACGGCGTCATCCCCGTTTTAATATTTAGTGCTCTCGTTGAATTGGCCGTACAGGCTCACCCGCACTATTTAGCTCTGCTAAATGTAATCGCGAATATATGGGCTCTCTCGCTAACAGCAAATGCGTACGCTTTTAAAGCTAGGGAGGGTTTTTTTCGTCATTTTAATTTTGCGAATGAGACATTAGTTTTCATCCGAAGCGTATGTCTGGCTGCCTTAGTTCTTGGAAGAATTATCAGAATGATGCTTTACAGTAATTCACGATGTTCGAAATAACATGAACATTAATTCGATCTCAAATGCTTTTTTTTTGAGAGGAGAAAGTTCGAGAAACTTAAAATGCAATTGGTTCCACATGAGTACAAAATCTTCTCTCAATCTAGAAGCTTGTTAAACTTGTCCAGAAAAAAAAGTCCATTGAAGTCATCTCTAAGGACTAAGGAGGCAATTCCATTTGACCTCTTTCCCTAATTCATTTCTTAAGAAACGTGTGATTTAAGTAATCACGAACTTGTTGGCCAAAGTAAGGTGGGACACCCTTCTTGTCGGAACCAGATGCAATTTGATTTTGTAATACTTCTAAGTGGTTAGCTGATGTTAAATGAGTACGAAACCGTGGGTGATGAGACGAGTTGTGATTGAAGGTTTCGGATAAGAGAGATTGCCCCCAAAAATGTAACATGCAACCATCGTCTCAATTGAGATTATTGGGCTCACGGGAGCTTCCGCTCGACCAATGAACAATCGAATACTCGCATCAATTTGATGCAACACACGCGTTTTGCCATATTTGGGCGGACCGATCGCTTTGTTTCCGCGATCCGCTAAATACACACATTGGTTTTTTTTTTCGAGAGATCTCAACGAGTTTTCCAGACTTTAAAGCAACCAAAAAATTTCAATTCTCTAGCTCTAACCGTTCGGACGCTGCTCTGTTTTTCAACTTTGAAGCACTATAGCTCTCAAACCAAAAGAGCTCGACTGTTCTGCTTGACTGCAATCGATGCGCCGGTTAATTCTCAACCGATCAACCGAGCATTCCGGATGCAAGGATCCGGAATGTGGATCTTTACATCCTCGAAACGGCCGTCCCGGATTACTTAATTAAACTTGTGTGCAGTCCTTGCTATCATTACTCTAACAAGCATTTTATCGCAAGAATTAAATATTTCTAGCTGTTAATAAAAATGTACTCAATAAAATGGAGATTATTGATATTACGATCAATATTTTTTTCAGCGCGACGAACTCAAAACAATTGCTCTATAGAAACATCGACAGTAATAAAAATAACCCAAGGTTCTTGTTACATTACTTTAAAATAACGTCCTCTATTATTCAGAAATGATATTTTATTTCCTGTTATTTTCATTCATAATAATTTAGAATAGATAGAATAATAATGTACTTTCCTGTATTTTTGGAGCAAATACTTTTCACATGATTCAAAGTTGAATCCGTTTCTATTTTTAAAGAAAAACAGGACGACCAGTTGCATAAAATGGCTGAAATTTAAGTCGAAAGGTGACTTGAAATAAACAATTTATTCTATTTGGCGCACCTTGTTGTTCCTTTTATTTTTTTCAAGAATCGCGCGGTGCAATAAAATTATGTTGCGGAAGCAGCTTTTCCACATGGAAGCTTATATGTTCGTTGTCAACAAAAAAATGAGGTATTAAGCCATTCTAGGGCGGGAATCCCCTCCATTAGGCACCCATTAACAACGATGAAGCCACCATAATGGTGGTATTAGCTAACTAAGCCATGTAATACCACTTACATCCAGTAACAGTAACACCTACCGGCAATTAATGAAATTATCCATAAATACGGACCAGCCGCGATAAGAGCGACATCTGACGCTACTATCTGTGTAAGGGGGACTAAATTAGATGACACCTACTAATGGCTAATAATGTAGTTAAGATATAAGCACGCAAATACGGTGTATGTTGAAAAGTTATCGTATTTTAGAAAGTTAATGTACAAGGTGCACTCAACAAGCTTCGCTTTTCGATTATCGCTTCGCCTCTCGTTTTAGAGAAGATTAATTTTTATTCGTAAGCTCACGTAGCTAAACAAACGAATGAACGGAAAATGTTTTAAACAATGTATCATCATTGTTAATTGTGTTTAAAAGCCACTGTCATTGCTTTCATATTGCTGCGATGCAGCAAAATTTCATTACAGAGCTCTATTTGAGGCAAAATTTTGAGTATACTGAGCTCAGATTGCAAACGGTTATTGGATAATTGCCTTTAGAGAAGAAAATGGTTGTAATTCTTCATTTTGAACGTGGATGCAATGCATTTTGGCTTCACCTAAAAAGAACAATAAAAAGGTCGTCTGTATTGTCTATAAATGACGACTTATCAAATAATTGCACCTCCCCCTAAGTTCTAGTCTGTAATGTCAATTATAAAGAAACAAATAAGCAATTT
>LR737401.1:867600-886893 GCA_902655005.2 Marronus borbonicus
GAACAGGATTCCAAAGAGGGATTCTTCTAACATAACGAGATCCATTGAGGAGATATACATTCATTGCAGAGGAGACTTTAGAGTATCTTCTCAGTGTACACTTTCCTGATTCGAAGAGGGTGTGGCTCAGTAACTCTGACCAAGCAGCCACCTCGAGCAGGGCGACTATAGCTGATTGGAGGTTATCAAACGAGACTTACGAAGCTCATCTTGTACGATAGGCAGTAGAATTGTTCGAACCATACAAACCTCCGGGAGCAAATGGAGTGCTTCCAAGACTATTGCTATCATGGGACCACTTTTGGAGATGTTTAAAGCTGGCCACGCCATGGAGAAATCTCTATTCCGAAACCCGGAAAGGACACGTATACCCAACCAACATTATTGAGATCAATTATAGAAAAAATACCTACATATTAAGGAAGAGCACTTGTTGAATCTCCTCAAATGGAGAGATCAGGAAAGACTGCCCTGTATAGTTTGGTAGGATGATTCGAAAGGAGTTGCCCCTGCAGTATTCTTAAGCATAGAGGGTTCCTACCACAACATATCGACGCTCTCTGTCGACCGGTCTTTAAGGGGACCGGAATATAAACTATACGACGTGACTGCACGCTAAAAAGCAGAGTAGTCCATACCTAATTGTTTGGCAGAAGTGTCACCATGGGGACTATTACAAGAGGCTATCCAGAGGAAGTACCAGTTACCACTGTTATGGAACTTGGTGGTGGATGTGTCCAAAGAGAAATTCTTTGGGATAAAAGCAAGCGCTATACGCTGGGAAAAAGGAAGAAGTGCGCCTTAAAGAGGGACTCTCAATTAATTCAAAAAAACCAAAGTTGGTTGGATTTAGACGCAACGGATCAAGGCACTGTCTCTTGAAAAATATCTAAATAACATAGATCGAGTAAGATCAGCTTACTCGGTGTAGAAAATGCGAATTAAATTGTCATCATTAAATCATCATTAAATGTGAAGAACTAAAGGTACTCATGTGGAAACACTTTAGGGAGGATCTAGTGAAGGCTTCGAAAATACTCAAATAAGCCCTGAATAAGATAATGGACTTTCTAGAGGACACTGAGCTGCTTCAGTGCGAGCCTGGAGTACTAGTAGCCAATCCAACAGTATGAATGAATGAAAAATGAACGTGTGCAATAGTGACCTCCGCATCATTTTATTTCTTTTTGAGCAAAAACTTATAATGAGAAAAGTGCATACATCTTTTTTTATAAAGTTTCTCAAACTAAATAAATTAAGGACATTAACTTAGCAGATTAATGGCGTAAAATCCGCCCAAATTTTTGGAATGAAATCACTGGAGAGCATAAGAGTGTTGTCGGTGTTTTACAGAACAAGAGAAAATTCTTCTTAAATCAAAACTTTCATGGATCGTCGACAAGTTTTTGTGTGGTGGGTCTGATATAATTTCGAATCATCATTTTTCATGCTGGGAGAACAGTTAACTGGGACGTAGAACGGTAGATGCTAAAGATTGCTGAGGTTAGTACAAGCTTACATATCCCGTTGTAAGCTTAAATAATGCAGGAAATAATAAATAAGCCTTCCTCGTATACTTCCCGAATTAAAAATATCTTGATTTCGAGTTGCCTACTTAATCGTAAAATTTTCAATGGCTCTCTGTATTTCTTGCGTTAAAATTGAATCTTTTCATTCAAACCGCCGCATTCTTCAAAAGCGCAACGTTTATGCATTTCTGGGAAAAGCGTAAACGTATCTGATGGCCGGAGACAAGCGTCGTTTAATTGGAACGGGACGGGATGAATTCCCAACAGGGGGTCTTCCACCTAATTAACTTTAGCACGTTTATAACGCCGGACGACATGATGCAACTGTATGTGACGCGATTTTAATGAAAAATCATCTTTGATACCGTTACTGTAACAGCACGACTTTGCTCCCTTGTTCGTTTTTTCTTCGTATTTGTTCGCAGGTAATCAAGAGGGAATGCGCTGGACCGGCCGGCGAGCGGTTTATAGTAAAATTGCAACATGGTTTTATTGCCAAGCTTGTTTCGGAAATTGTTAGCTTTTAGTAATCCCGACAGGTCGTTTTTGAAATGGGGCATCTAGATAATTCCTTCCGTGAGCAATTTCATTATACAAATTATTTCCTGTACTCTGTTCTACGCGGAAATACCCGAAAGAAGTTGCTATAAGTTATTTATGCCATTTGCTTGTATATAGTTTATCAATCAAATTTAATGACCCGATTACACGATCAGCAACGAGCTGCTGCAGTTAGCAGCTTGAAGCTGTCGCAGATAGTGGGGCCATTGTTTTCAATAATTGCGCATCGCACACGAATTGGTTTAATTAAGAAGCTGGCGGCAATTTCGGTATATGTTTTCTATTTCAAATTTAACGCAATATTTATTTATTTCATCTATTTCACTAACTGCTGTGATGGATTCTTCACCTAAAATTATAAAAATCATCGTCACCACCTATCGAGAGAGAAGCTCTGACTTGTCAACGCAGAGCTGAAACTATTCCAATCCAAAACTTTGTGTGCAGACGCGCAATAATGTTGGAAATTTATCCGCTTAAAGGTGCAAAATGGGGGAAGCTCGTTTGAGAGTCTCCCTATTTTTTTTTAATTTACAAAATTGAAATTTGGTGGTACTTAAGCTTCTGGTTGGAAACAAAAAAAGAAAACGAATTTCTGGACCTTCTCATGCGAAACTCTTCACTCCCAATTTCCCGCCTTTCCTAATTCTCCAAAAACACTAAAATAGTATTTTTTTTATTATTTCTAACCAAAAGCCTAAATTGTAATTTCCATGATCTAACTTGAAAAATGGATGGAGGTCGCACAATACTTTTTTTCGAGGCTTTTAAAACATTTAATGTATTTTAGGCATGCCAAAGATGCAATGCCCCGAAGGTAATTCTACGTTTATACGCCATGAATCTCAATTAAATTGATTACATTGAGATTGATTTATCCGTAGAAGGCTAGTAATAACTGCTGATGTTGCTTATTTTATTCTCTCCCTTGCATTTAATGTTCTGACGTCACGATCATTCTAATATAAACCTATACCACACGAAATACATTGTATTTTGATTTTTCTTCTTGCATTTCTTCTATTTTATTAGAAAAAAATATATAAAACAAATAGAGGGTGAATATAGAATGTAGTTGGGGCAACAGTGAACCAAAATTTCAAATTTTTTTGTAATTTCTGAAGAAACTATTCAGTTAGGCTTATTAAAAGTACAGTGGGTAGAGTAGTTCAAAATTACGCCACAATGAGAAAGCTGCAGAAGGCAGTTTAATCGTCAGCGGAGTAGTTCCAGAAACGGAGGTTCAGAGCAAACGAGAGCCGAGCAGAATATCACCAGGCGTAGAATACCTGAACCAGAGAAAATCGTGGTAAAAGGAACTGAGCTCCTATGAAATCTGGGATTAAAATTCGACAGAAGACTTGCACGATTCAACTAGTTCTGCCACCTGACTCATATATAATTTTTTGCACAATTTTTGATGCTGAATCCAGCCGAATAGAGCTGTAGAGTTACTCTAAACAACCAAAATTTTTTTTCTCGCTTTTACTTATGATATCATTTAGTACTAGGTCTTCTTCCTATTTTTCTTTCTCGAGTTATACCAATTACAATCTTCATAATCGCTACTCATCATAGAGCTGCCGCAGCGCATATCAATCACTCTTGAACATTGAGAATCTATACCGAACAACTTTATTTAGTGCGAAACATTTTTACGTGGGTATTTACGTACTTTGTCGCTTGTTTTACAAAGTACAGTGAAACCTTTCAACAAGGGACAACTGAGGGGTAGAGACCATTATTCGTTGTATGGAGGTGTTCATAAATAGAAAGCGCTAATTAGAACAAATTTATGCGTTTAATGGGAACACATTGAGAAAGATTAATTAATTTATTAAATCTTAAAATTTACATTTTTTATGTGATTTTATTGATCAAGAGTTGTTTGTTTCTCGCTTAATTTATCAGTTTGAAAATCGGAAATTGGATTCGTTATACCGAGTGCGCAAATCACGCGTTCGTGCCGTTTCGTGTTTGGAGATTAGGATATTGCCTAATTTACGCACGTTCTTGAAATCCACTCGAATAAAAAGAAAAAAAAAAAACAAGCACAAACAAGTTTCGCTTGCTTGTAGTTGTACAATTTTATCGATCGTGTTTACCCAATCCACTGCGAAGCGAAACGAACTCGACAATTAGGGCTGTTTATTTACTTCCCTTCTATTTTTTTTTTTTTTTTTTTGAAATGGAAGCCACCCTACAAATTGCTTTTCTACATTATTTCAGAAAGACAAACAAGCGCCAGGACCCTCTGATGACTGTGACAATAACATCCCGCCCTCAACGCCGACTAATATTTACGTTCACCTTTCACCACCGAGTTTAAAATAAGTCCTATTTACCTTTGTAAGACAGGCAGCTATATGTTTGCCTACGTCAAAAAAGCTGCATTTTCTCTATTACATTACCTTTAATCCTTGGAATTTATGCATATTTTTATATTTGTGGGTCATTTTTAGTAAACTGCAGGAGCAACAGGTTCCGGAAAATTACCATTTGCACTAACAATTTACGTAAATAACCACATCCATGTGCATATTTGTAAATAACTGTATAATTCAAGGGCGGATACATTCCCATGAGTAATTTTGACATGTAATCTGGTTATTAATAAACCGTTTTATAGTAAATATTTATCATTAATATAAACACCGAGTCGTATATAACGTGTATAATATTGGTGCAAGTTTATTTTCGTAGCCGAGTAAATACTGAATTCTAAGCGGTAGTATTTTAATAATTTTACTGCAACTCTAGTAGTTACGCCAAAAGAAATATCAAAAAATAATAAAATAAGAAAGAGAATAATAATGGCGGCTATAAAATTATATCTATCGACTTTTAATAGAGGTAATAAACAAGAGAAATTTATTTATGTATAATGCAGGCAACCATCTGGAAAACAAGTAAATTGAACTGTTGGTATTAGAGATGATGGGCCTCTCTTGTTGTATTTTTTTCTCGTTTTCTCATAACAGTGATGGTTGGATAGATCAGTCCAGCTACCTGCATTCAGCAGCAAATTCTGCAAAGTTTATAAAGTAGATAAATCTATTTAGGCAGCTCTAAAGCCTATTAAGGTCTACACATACGAATCTTGTCTGGTACACGAACATGTGCACAATTTAAGGCAATCGGGGCGTAAAGATCATGTGGGTCCCAAGCCATCAAAGGATCGAAGGAAACAAAAAGTTAAGTTAATTAAAGGAGTAGTGAACATGCCTTTTATCGGTTCTAACCTCTTCCGTGGACTCCAGCAGAACAGCACAAAATAAGCGATAGAAACAGGGCAGGGCAATCAAAGGACCTCGCACCGAGAAAGTGTTCCAGGACAAAAACACTTATATCAGGCTCCCCAAAGACAGCAAAAACAAAAAAAATCTTCCAACGAAGATGGCCTAAAACTACTAGCAGGATTTCCGAAATGTCATGTAGCCCTGAAATAAATTAGCCAAAGCTGAAGGCCAAATATGTCGTCTATGTCAAGAAGATCTGGTTACGGAAGAACACGTTCTATGCAAATATATTACAGCAGGCCATTCTTTGCGCCTACCGAACTGAAGGAAGAAGATCTTAGAGTCGTGCTAAGGTTCATTAAAAGCCCTATTCTAACGCACATAAGGCATTTTGAGTGTAGGCTTTCACGATCGTAATCCATAGTAGAAATGTCTTTCGGGTGATGTCACGTAGTTAATATTTTACTTGACGTTTCGCTGACCGTGCTGTCAGCTTCTTCAGAAGATTTCTAAAGACAGTCTTCAGAAATCTTCTGAAGAAGCTGACAGCATGGTCAGCGAAACGGCAAGTAAAATTTTAATTATACGACATCACCCGAAAGACATTTCTAATAAGGCATTTTCTTACAATACATCTATTTAGGTGGCATCTGCGATCTGAGCCCCGACTACAAAAATAATAATAACATAATAATACCTAAAGTTGGGAAAACTTCTTGTTCGGCCCAATGGATAACATGCATTTTGGCAGGGTTGAAGGCACGCCAACTCCCTTCCTAGCAGGAGCATCGGCCGTCTTATTGGCGTAATTGCCAGCGTGTTTTGATGTGCAGAGGAGAGTAACCTTGTTGCTCAGCTACGAAAGGATCTGAAGAAATCTGAATGAAATTGAAAAATTGAAAAATGAAATCTGAAGGAAATCTTTCTATCGTCGCGAGCTTATAGTCCAACACATGGGTTTGTAGGTCGCAGAAGTCGGCGCTGCATCGACTCCAACGCACATTCTGGAACCATCGGGATAGAGACTAATATCACCATTAATCAAGAAAGGTTCCTCCATTGATGTGGCATGCATATCCACCCAAAAACGTAGACGGAACCTCGTTACCAAGGTGCCGTTGGTGTATGCTTCAAACTATTAAAAGCTTTATAATCCAACGTGGTCCGTTCGGTTTCTGTGATTTTTGGTTAGATTTATCCAAGATGCCCACAATATTAACTTCACCTTCCAAAAACAGTTTTTGCCTTTAAGCTTCGAAGAAGATACGATAACGAGGAATGGATGAACAACATAGATGCTTGCGTGCAAGTCAGAAATTACGTTGAAGAATTGGATTATTAAACCAGAAGCAACGCTGCGGTTATTTCAATAAACAATTAGATTAAGAAACCAGCGCGCCAAATAATTTCCCCAACCTATTCCCTTCGGATAATTACGTTCACTTACCTACTCCGGATATTCGCAAATTAACGTAGATTAAGCCTTGATAAACCTAATAAACTCATTGCAAACTGTAAATTGTACGTATATGGAAATAAACGTAATAGTTCTGTAATAGACGTAATTTTCGCTAATGAGATCCTAAAATCGCTGTTCCTTAATGCGCGATAGCACTTCGTTACTTCGGATCTAGTCAAACATACATGTGCGCAGACAGCATCTATGTATACGTAAGTACATTATATTACACGCATACCTTCGAAAGGATCGCTAATATTGTCGAAAGTGATACTACGTAGACTGTAAATAATCTAATAACGCGGGGTTCCGGTGCCTTAGTGGCGTCCCTTGTTCGCCGGGTGCTTATATTTTAGTTTATTGAAACTTACGAGGTGTCTGTAACGAAGTTATACGTTGAGAGTGTGTCCGGGAGATGCTGAGAGGTCTACACAATACAGTTTCATGATTTCATATGGCGTTCACTGTAATGAAGATGTAGTAAAAATACGTGTTTCGATTAGAAAATTAAAAAAATTACGATCGCGGTTCCCCATCTCCCCATCCAAAGGTTCCGTGCAAACAAAAGGTTATTTGCATTTATGTGGATGTTCCGCAAAGGTGTGCCTTAGGACCAACCCTTTTTCTAATATGTATTAATTTTGCCAAATTTGCCAACCCGCTTAAAATCTCAGAGTTTTCCTACTCTCTACGCTGAAGTCCTATTGTTACTCTGAGTGATAAGTCATATTAAAAATAATAAAATATACAGAAGATCATTTTTGTACAATGTGTCTCCATAATAACATTGAAGTCTAAAATTGGTGGCCAAGTTATAGAGATAGGCAGCCAAAATAGTTCGTCTTGTACTCGCAAACAAATACTTCTAAAACTCTCAAATCGTCTTTGTTAGTACTTAATTGGCGCAGTCAGTAGGATACTCCTTTACACCATTACGAAGTAATAATGAGTTCTTAACGATCTGAAAGAACCCTAATAGCGCAGTTGGTTGGCTGATGCTTGGTACACTATACGCAACGGTTAGCCAATTAGGTTTTACTTGGTTCTTTCAAGAAAATGGAGCATTTTCATTTTAATAATCGAAGATATACTGTCGCTTCTGCATTCTGCGCCCTCGTTTTTAATAATCATTTATCAAATTTCAATTTTATTTCCTCACATTCTCGCCCATAAACATTAAGCTTAATAAACGATAAGTACTGAAACAGAAAGCCAAGATGACAGCCCGAGAAGGTAACAACATTCATACTTTTATTAATAAATTTCCTTCAGCCTTCCATAATCTTTCTCTTCTTTTGTTTCTTTTGCAAGTAGAACCGCCAGAAGCAGTCGTTTAACTCTTCAAGCTTCAGCAGCTCCGCACTTGGCAGTAATTAAACGGGGAAACGATACGCTAAAACTGCGACATAAAGGCAAATAAAATTCATCGTGACTTTAATTACCATCCGTAGCACAGCAGGTAATGCCTCGGGTTTGAAATTAATTTACTTCTTGTTATGCTGTTCTTGTCTTTGTTGTTGTACAATTTAGCATATCTCGCAGATAAGCGTGTGATGAAATACTGTCAATGTCACCATGGGTTTACGTTTTGTAAGGCAAACGAGGAAGATTCATATAATTATATTTATTTCAATAAATTATAGTGTACATTTATTTATATCGTCTACGCTCGAAGTGGCTAAGTTTGGAATCTTTAACGGGAAAATGGATCTCTATTGGACGGTACAGAATCAAGGATAAAATAAGGCAAGAAATCCAGTAACCAAAAAATATAATGCTAAGATAGCTTAGCTTCCTCATGGTATTGGTTTCTGCCTACCCGGCGTCATCAGCGTGGTTTCGAGAGTATTTTTATCTCTACCTTCTATCGCTGTTGCCTCACAGTTAATGCCACAACTTTCAAAACGACAAACTCGACATTTCTTGGCGCCCGCTAGTGCCGAAGAAACGCATGCCTGCCGTTCAGGAAGCAGCGACATAAGTTGTGGCATTAACTGTGAGGCAACAGCGATCGAAGGTAGAGACAAAAAATACTCTCGAAACCACGCTGATGACGCCGGATAGGCAGAAACATGTCCGTGTGTTAGTGTATTTTTTTCTATCCTTTTGTTGCGTTTGCTGTCAATTATTCCATCAATACCATGAGGAAGCTAAGCTATCTTAGCGTTATATTTTTTGGTTATTGTTTCTAGGCATTTTCTGATGTGTTCTGTTTATATACAACATGGTAAGCCTGTCGGAATATTCACATGTGCGGTTTCCCAAAGCGCTACCAGCTTCACCATCTCGTGTTTAGCAATGAGAGAACTGCTCGAGGGATGGTTTGGGGAACAGCACCCGGTTTATGTCGCTGCTTCCTGAACGGCAGGCATGCGTTTCTTTGGCACTAGAGGGCGCCAAGAAATGTCGAGTTTGTCGTTTTGAAAGTTGTGGTATTAACTGTGAAGCAACAGCGATAGAAGGTAGAGATAAAAAATACTCTCGAAACCACGCTGATGACGCCGGGTAAGCAGAAACATGTCCGTGTGTTAGTGTATTTTTTTTCTCTCCTTTTGTTGCGTTTGCCGTGAATTATTCCATCAGTACCATGAGGAAGCTAAGCTATCTTAGCATTTTATTTTTTGGTTATTGTTTCTATGCATTTTCT
Organism: Marronus borbonicus; assembly: GCA_902655005.2. NCBI lineage: Eukaryota > Metazoa > Arthropoda > Insecta > Coleoptera > Scarabaeidae > Marronus > Marronus borbonicus. The sequence goes on from LR737401.1 coordinate 877,036, forward strand.
GATGTGTTCTGTTTATAAGAAATCCAGGTTTGGATGGGCATTTTGAGAAGTCGTCTCAAAATTAATTTTTTTTTAAAAGCACCATTAATGAATTAATAAACCTATTAACTCAAGCAAGTAAATACTTTGGAAACCGAAATTTGAAATTAGAAGAATCTCCATCGTACTTTGAACAAACTAAAGACGGTATTCGGCGAATTCTCTGTTAGATGTGTGGTCGATCTATTCATAGATTTAGATTTAAATTAAAACCTTTTTTTCTACTTCTTTATGAATGAAATATGAAAAGTTCTGTAAGAGGTTGCGACTAACTCTGTATATAAGAATATTATTATATATAGCAGCAACACATTCGAAAAAAACGTCGCTTTTTCAAATAATTATGCAATATAGATAAGACACTTTCTACATCGCGGACATAAAGCGGCAAAAAATAACTTATTTCAGGAATAAAAATGAAATATAAGGACACGTAAATATATACAACGAAGTAATTTATGTCCATTTACAAATAACCCGCAAAGAAGTTAACTGAAACAATATACAAAGAACGTTTTTGCAAGAAGCAAATTTGTAGTGTATAATATGTATTTTTACCGATAAACGTTGAGAAAGTTTATCCAAAGTTGTTTTCCTTTTCTTAATATCCTTCCTTTCGGTGTGGTTTGGTTTGTTATCTTTCTGGAGATGATAGAACCGCAAGTCATTTGTTAAAGATATTTATTTGGTTCGGAGAAACATTATCTGCACGTACAACATTATACTTTTCATACCGAACTTTCGTCCTTTACTTCGTCAAATATACGAGGTGGCACTTAAAAGTTTTAAAAATAAAGGAATGAAGGACGTTATTTCATTCACCTCCGTCAGCTTTAAAGTTTTTTGTGTAGTACCTCGTGTACTTGATCGCGGTGCTTTATAAATCTCTGATTGACGAGGCAATGAAAGCAGTTACCGTGGTACTACCGCTAGATGCTTCTTTTTTCGATCTCTGGCTGCACATGTCCAGACAAGCCCGGAATAACTATTTTGTTACGTGATGGGCTGAAAGTGTATCGTGGCTATAGGGTTGCGGCTGACACGCACACATCTGTACAACGAATGGAGATTGTAGGTGTGGCTGCGTCGAATCAGATGAAGAAGTAGCAAAGGGAAAGGAACCAAAATATTTAAAATAATGTAATGGTGTAGTACGGCAAACAAGACTAAGGTGTCGGCACACTCCACATCTCGCAAGTTTGATTAATTAATCTGGGACAGCTGTTTCGAGCATTCGTCGATTCTCATTTTCAACCGCAGACCGAACCTCTAATTCTGACATGCCTGTTCTATAAAAACGTGTTCCGGGTTTGAATCGTGTTATGTCGTTTTTGTTAAAATAAATCTTCGACGTTTCTCGCACAATCGTATGGGGCTTCTTCTGGATGGGGAAAATTGGGAGGCAACAGTTAGCACGGTAACTCAACGTGTAAGCCACGCCAGAAGTGAATCTAATAAGCAGTTGATCAGGGTAACTCAGCATGTGATCCATGCCAGAGGCGAATGCCTGTTCTATCTTTACTCTCGAGAAACGATATTATTTACAGGTACCTATTTTTGTCACCTACACGCTCTAAAACTAAGATGTACAAAAATACGGAAAAATAGACGAAAGGGTCCCTTGTCGTTGCAGCGCGAAACATAAAACATGTGTACGCCTTGCACTAATAAATAAATAAACAGAACTGAGAATGAACTGAGAACTGTTGCGCCACACTTGACGATTCTAATCTACCGAATCGATAACACCTGATATGCTCCTGGAATCTGGTGTCTATCGCTCTTTAGCACTTTAGCACTACGTGCAATTTTATAAATTGGCGACCTTTCTTTCATGTCCGGATATTCTTTCGAATTGCAAACAAGGTAATTCGAAGATCTGAAGATAAACCTTTTTTTTTTTAAAACAATTTAACAACAATGTAAGTACTCTCCATATGAGCTGTTCATCTTCTATGGTGCGGATGAACTAACTTAATTTTGAAATATAAGCAAAATACAATATTTTGGATCTAATCTCGCCTAATTTAGGTTTAACTGAGAGTCTAAAGCACAAATTGATGGCGAAAATATTGAGTGGCAGAATGCCAACGAAGCTTTCGATGATTAATCACCGGTAATCGTAATGTTTGCGATGCAGCTTGCACGTTAGACATATCAAATTTAAGGCTGTCCTAGCCAAATTGCCTATTTTTTATATCGCAGAGAAATTCCGAAATGGGAGAAATATTCTGAAAAAAACCTTTTAGCTACGAATTGAGATTACTGGCTCCGTTCTAGCAGCTGGGCAATGTACTGGTAATTCAGAAAAACGTAATAAATAAGACGCCCGCATCGGTAACGCTAAATTGATTTATATCTCTCAAGTCGGTTATAATTCAATAGACGTATAATCATTTTATTATTAAACCCGTAGACACCTTAATAAGTGCTACTTTGTAGAATGTTTTCGACAAAGGAAAATAGGGGAAAAAAGGGAGTAAAAAAAAAGTGTTTTTTGCCATCTTGAAAATACTGAAAGAAGATGATTCGCTCTAGCGTAGCAGTATGAAAGAATTGTAGTCTTTTTTGTACTAAATACACAATGTTTGATGATGAAATCATCAATTCTTAGTATCTGCAATTACTATTAATTGGAATGGAGGATAATGGGACTGCTTCTACGAAATAATCCTTACTATAAACAAGACAATTAAATTTTTTCTATTGAATCGGGTCTCATCGTCCCAATCATGGAGCAGCCTCAGGTGCTCCACACTTTGCTCTCAAGTTCGGTGTTATCATTCTCGTCTGCAAGTTCCTCGGCATGAGAGTTAGCTTTCTCGAACTCCGAATAAACCAGACTCATGAATAAGTTTGTTTACAGATGATGTTCGACCAGTCCGAAGAGCCCGACTTAACCTCCAAACAGATCCGTTCTCAACGCTCCTTGACCGCCTTAAGCAGTTGCCTTGGTTTTGTCTGTGTCCCTCTTCACTGCAGGGCGTTTCTCGTCAATTAGATTCCGGCGTTCGTTTTTCCATGTAAGAAATGGAGTCTTCGAAAGAATCTCGTACAATTGTGGTGTAATTGTCTACCTCCTCATCGATTTACCGCTCAGACTCTAGGTGATCCGAAAAGCGCTGCGATCCGACGTGAAGAATGGAATTGTGACCGGAGAACAGATCGGCGATGTTCTCCACCGACACTCCCACGAAAAAATTTGTTCTCGAATCAGGATTGATAGGAAGAATGTTTAGCATTAAGATCTCCGGATTAACAAGAGCGACTCATCACTGCGGAGAAACTAAGCCTCACAGTCTCTGACCACGAAGACGTGGGTCGGAGGAGCGTAAGCAGGAATAACTGTTAAATTATGCAGGTAGAAAATATTTTGCAAAGGAAAATCTGCAGTACGTCCTAAATTGAGCAGGTCACCATGGACCTTGTTAATTACGAAGTATAGAGATTTGTTTAAATTGGCAAAATTGAGCAATGTTCAGGATTTTAACCTGAACATTATTGCAAAAAAATTTTCAGTGAATTCCTATTACTGTTAATAAGCGATTCGCAAAGGCCAATTTACTAATCTCATTTCGCTCCGTACAACTTGAGAACTTATCGGCGGGACCTCCAAAAAGTTGACCGTATCTCCCGGATCTCGGAGTTAACTGACCGCGAAAATTTAACAGAAGTTTCCTCGGCATCAGACCGCTGTCGGGCGGAGCTTTGATAAATCAGAAACGAATCGCTAACTCGGCAGTTTATTGTTATCGATACGGTTCTACGACAGCCACGATGGTATTTTCAAAATTAAATGGCCGATTATTAGTATTCTAACGCAGGTTATGGAATTCGTAGGTATTGCCGTCCTGCGTGTTAAAATGTTACGAGTACGTTGCGGCGAAGGTGGGCGGTGATTTAATTTTAGATTGTGTTTTACGCTAGATAAATCGTCCGGAATGTATGAGAGAATAAGGTGGAGTTGAGTTAGTGAATCAATGGAATTCTTCTTTCGGGTTTCTCGGTAAGAGGAGAATAGGTGCTTTAAGTTTTACTTAGAGTCCACCTTTAGGGTATCTTTAATTTGATCGAAATCTGTCGAATTATTTGTAAACAGCCTCTATAATTGAAGCAAGGTTCGATTAACAGCTAATAAGCCAGAGAATTAGCTGTTACTCGGTCCGTGTTGCCCAAATTGGTTATTTCCACTTGGAAAATGTCTTTTCACATATTACGCCTGGTACCATCGTGCTGGACGTCCAGTGGAAGTGACCATCCTCGAAATGATCGACAAAATCCACGATGTAGTTTTGGAGGATCGACGAATCAAAGTGCGCGAAATAAATGAGGCCTCAGGCATATCGCAAGGTACATTGTTTTCAATTTTGCACGAAAAATTGGGTGTGAAAAACATGGACGCCGCGTTTGCCCTCTGTGGAGAATAAACGCAATCGTGTGGTCGACCCCGAGGTTGCTTTGACGCTTTTCCACCGCGTCGCAATCCCGATGAGTTTCTTCGTCGATACATAACTATGGACGAAACATGCCGAATTCGCTCCGAAGAAGGTTAAGAAGGTGAAATCAGCGGATAAGGTGATGGTCTCGATATTTTGGGATGCACGTGGAATCATCTACACCGATTACTTGGAAAAAGGACAAACAATAACTGGAAAATATTGTGTTGTTATTGGACCCGTTGAGCGAAGTAATGGAGGAAGATGCGCCCGCTGGGCCGCTTCGATGGCCAAAATTATGAAATTAAAGTTGGCGAATTTGGCCTCTAGTGACTTACTTTTATTTTCAAATTCGAATAAAATTATCCCCCAAACAGATGCTTATTTCGAGGACCCTCGGAAATCCTTTTTGGAGGGCTTAAAAAGCCGGATAAACGCTTGGAAAAGTATGTTGAGTTAAACGGAGATTATGTTGAAAAATAAATAAAAACCTATAGAAAATACTTCGTTTTCCTATCTTTTTCTAAGGACTTATCGAACGATCCTCGTAAGTTCGCGTCGTGTTACGAGTCCGCTTTAGTTTTTGAATGTTTGTATTGGGTAAATTAAAAAATAGCAAAGCAGCACCGATTTTCGTAATTTTTGGAAATGTGACGTAGAATTCCAGAAGGAAGAAGATTTTCCCGCAGAAACCACGTAAAAAAAGGTGCGATTTTTGGGCATCTTACAAACCTTCACTTTTATCGAAGAATAACCGTTAAAAACTACTAAATAATTTACCTAACCAATAGAAAGCATACATCGTGTGCCCCATGCCTATCTTCGCACGTATTTACTCATACATACGTAACATTCTGTAGTTGTTACGCCTCCTATTTCACAGAACCGTAACAACAACTTACCTATCTGCAGATACCATCGAATAACATAAAACAAAAGCCAAAAAAAAAAAGAATATATGCACCTAATAAACCTTTCCACCGCAAATAATTCTATTCGAAAGAACTCATAATGGCACTATACGTATATGTTAAGCTTGCGTGGAAGCTTTGTCCTTTTGAAGAGCTTGCTTGAGCGTCAGTGCTATGCGCGCAATTGACGACAGAACAGCGGCAATAGTAGCAGCGTTAGAAAAGTCGGCGATCGGACGCGCTTCTCAGTTCTTCACTTTAGGAACTCTGCCGCGATACGCGATGGTATTAGATGCGTTCCTCACGATGCAACCGTGAAAGTTTCGCCCGAGTTTTTTCGGCATAGGCGCACCGATTAGACCAGACGAAATTCGTTTGTGAGGATTTACTTTTCTTTTCGGTTTAGTATTCTTTTACGGGACTATTCGGCCGAGTTTGGATATCATTTCTTTTCAAGTTTACGTTCTCGGAGTGTTCGTTGGAAGTTTCTGGCGGAGAGTTTCTAAATAGAAGTAAGTTTCTCGTTAGTTAATTTAGGACGTAACAGAAAATTGTCTTCCCTTTTATTGGGGAAGAATTGAAATTACTTTGTCATTCAGAGAAATTAATTTTTTAAACCTATTACTTTGATGGATGGTGATCTTCAGTTACGTTTTAGTATTTTTGGTATTTGTGGAACGTTGCAATAATGTCAAATGAATTTTAAGTAGATCTGAGAAGCACGTTTTTATTTGCACAAATTACGCGCGTATTAAAGAAATCTTTAAGATTTGTTGAACCAATTGATATAATAGTTTGGGCGAAGATTGTTTCGTCCTTTAGCTTAATTCGAATGTACATTCACAGTAGGTATCGCCAAATGTTCATTTTCAACATGGCTGCAATGCACTTTGATTCCATCTAAAGAATTGTTAAATGCGAAGAGAATTATTTCATATTTTAAACATTTTGACCTTTTCTGAAAGATACGGTTGGCGAGGCTTATCCTGCGAACAAATTTGGCAAGTTAGTAATAATAATAATAATAAACTTTATCCATGTAGACACGTTGTTGTGTATATGCATTGCCAAAAGAGATCTAAAGTACAGGCATAGATACGTAAAACTTAACTAAACGTTCGGGTAATCCCGAAACGAGGTCAACGCTATACTTTTCGGTGATAGCGGTCCAGGCTTGTAAAACTGACCGAATCAAATCTTCTTTATTTCGTGGTGCTGCTCGTTCTACTTCAATTTTCATTAGTCCCCGTATGTTTTCGATGGGACTAAGATCTGGGGAAGCTGCTGGCCATGGAATTGTTGCCAAGTTTTGTTCTAGCATCCAAGCTTTAGTGTAGGCAGAAGTATGGCATCTTGCATTATCCTGTTGAAAACGCCACCCTTCGGGATATAAAGCACGAGCCGTTTCAAAAAGAAAGCCATTAATACTTTGCACTATTAACGGTGCCATCAGTTATATAGAGAGGTGTAGCACCACGCTGAGAGATTGCTCCCCAAATAATTATTTTTGTGGGAAATTTGGAAATTTCAACGGTAACATTTTCTCTTGATAGGATTTTTAAATGATTTGCACCAAGCTGAAAACAACTTTCGTCAGATATAAAAACATCACTAAAATTATCGTCTCGAAATCGTTGGCAAAAATCTATTCTTCGTTGCTTTTGTAGAGGTGTTATTGTAGGGATTTTTTTTTTGGTTTCCTTGATAAGTAACCTTGTCTTCTCAGTGAAGACCAGTAAAAAACGTAGAAACCTGAAGGAAAGAGAAAATGAGGCAGATCGAGGGAAAGATGGAGATGGTAGCAATAGAGGATGATCTGGAAGAGGAGAAGATTCGTAAAAAAGAATGGAAGAGAACCACACAGCTCTATGCCCAAAAAAACCTACTTTCAAGCTGTGTTATATATGTAGAAACCAATTGTTTTAGTTAAGTTGTGTATGTGACAGGAATTAATAGAATCTTGTGTAAGGAAATTAGAATTTAAAGAGCAAAATTTGGATCCTTGGTCAGTTTATGGATAGGCAAAAGATAGAAGAAAGCTTAACTGAATCCTTTATTACAAATTGCCAAATTTTCAGTGGAACTATGTCACCTTCATCAAGGTCTGTCTAAGAACAACGATGGAAATTTTTCTTTCGTTATTTACAATAATCAAACGCGAGGATGTAAGTACACGTTTTGACCTGTGTGTGATCGTTCTTTAGTAAATTAAACATGAAATTTTGCAGATGCTTTTTGTTAATGCGCGGTGCGTTTTTGTTTTTCTAAAAATGTTCTAGAGCATTTATTACCATTCCGGAAGACATATTTTATACAACGTCCATGTTACGTACTGCTTTAATAAATTCATCCAGAAACTTTCTTCGTAAGCGCTTCTATTGAGCTAAATTGCGAAATTAGTTTGCGATGCTTTAAATAAATCTATCCAGCGTCTGATCAACATTTGTCTGCTTACTTTCGCTATTTGCTATTTAAATAAGCGCTTGTTAACTTGCTAGGTAATTTATTTGGGAAATGATGGCTACTTCCAGTAGACGTTGGAATCGGACCAAAAAAGATAACGTTTACACGTTCATTTTAACGAATGTCTTTGGCGAAACATAAATTATATTTTTCACATCACTCAATGTTTTTTTAACGAAAAACTTCTTTGCACAGCTTCACGTTTTTCCTGAAAAATTTCCTGAAAAACCACGTAGGAAAATATTTATAAAACAAATCTAGAAGCTAAGCTCCTACGGGGTTTCCATTACAGGAAATTCAAAAAATATGAACCAAACTTGGCAGCGATATGGATAATGATAGCAAGGACTGTGGCGTAGTTTGGTAAACAACACAAGAATATCGATAACCTCCGCACCACACAAATATAATTAATTAATCCGGGATAGCCGTGATTACTGTCTTAATTGATAGATTAGTTAAATTCCCTTTAAGTAGAAGTAGGCATAACAAAGAACTTAAATTCGTAAAAAAAACATAGCTATTTACAACGGTTACTCTTCTATTGATGTTGATCGCATGCTTAAAAGGGTCCAACATAGGCATTACGTAAGAAAATCCGCGACCTTAGTCCCGGTAGAAACTAATAGTAAGAAATTCGTGAAACTCCCCTTTCGCAGCATATCGAAAGGTGTTGATAAGGTTCTGAAGGGCCAAGATGTGAACCTATGTTTCGGTTCGCGTAAAACACTTAAAAACCTTCTTGGCAATCCGATAGATAAACCGAAAATGGAAGAAAGGTCGGGAATTTATAAAATTGGTCAAAAAAAAGCGATAGGCACCAGATTTAAGGAGCATATCAGGTGTTATCGCTTCGGTGGATTGGATTCGTCGAGTGTATCCCAACACATAAACGAAACCGGGCATAATATTAAATTAGAAAATTGAAATTGATCAAAAATGTAATTTACGCCGCGGGAATTAGCGCGTACGAAACGGTTTATATAAAAAGCTCACTCACTATTCGATTTATTGGAGTAAACCTTGCACATGTTTTATGTCTCGGACTACAATAAGAAGAAAGTAGGGATAAAACAAGCAAGAGGTGTCTCACATCATTCGCTCACCGCTTGAGAATGTGAGAATCATTCGTATCCTCGAAACGGCCATCCCGGATTAATTAATTAAACTTGTGCGGTGTGGAGGTTACCGATACTTTGGTGTTGTTTGATATTCGTATTGCTAAAAATTTCAAACAAATTGAATCACCCATTTAGCGTGCAGACCCTTTAAGATATCGGAGGTTAAAGAAAATGCGGGATTTCGGAAAAATCTCAAATTATCTCGGTTATCTCAAAAACTAACACATATAGGTTCATGGAATATTGAGGAAAGTTGCGACAAATATGTAAAAATCTATTCAACACCCGGTATTTATATTATGCAGCTCTTATATACGAATATTTTTCATTTAAAAACTTTTTCTCTAAATTGCTCGAGAAATATTATCCTTCGCTCACGTACTAGGCGAACACGCTGTATGAATCCTAGGTAAAAATAGGTACCTACCTATTGTAAATAAAATAACCACTGATATGAGTGAAACATTCTTTTCTGTAAACCTTCCTGAGGATATTGATCCAAATAAAATTAATAATTGAAGTGCGAATGGGTTAAAGGAATAAAATTGGTAGCCAGTAAAGACCTCAATTACGGATATAGGCATAGTTTAATTTAATTGCCAGAGGAAAATAACTGTAATTAATTCCCCATTATCTTGCATCGATTGCATTCTCTTATCTTCAATGTGGTTCCCAGGAGTTGAACAGCTGCGATAATAATGCGTTTATTAAATATCGGTATATCGATTGTACCCCAATTTTATTTTTTTTATAAATTTATTTAAGTTATCCTCTGCGCTGTATGCATGATTAAAATATATGCGCTGTTGTTAATATTGGACAGTATAAAATTGATGAAGTTATCGAAAAGTATTGGAGCTAATGGATGTGGCACGTTTTTTTTTTTTT
>LR737401.1:889422-903266 GCA_902655005.2 Marronus borbonicus
TTTACCATATTTTTGTTGGCTGAATTCTTATGTTATTTGAAACAGAAAATTTTTTTTACCTTTGAGGTACGCGTATGTAAAATTTGACAATAATAAAGAAAAATGGGACTTTTAGGACCTTCTTCTTTAATTCTTTTCCAATAGTCCGCCCTATTGAAGGATGTAATTGCACTTTTTACATTTTACATTTTTATACTCCGTTACTTCCGCTTCAACTTCGCTTAATTTTAATGGTTATTTTACCTCCGTCGGTGCACGTTTACGGGCGAAAACAATCCATCTAATTGATCGCATAAACAGGCTGTATTTAACGTGTTTCGACATCATTAATTCACAATCAGAACTAATTTATTGCGAAAATTAATCAGTGTGCGTTGCAGGTGAAATGTGACCGCCAATTCCGGTAAGGCGTGATCGATAATTTCGTTATTCGCGAGCTGTACTGCTCTAGTAGAATTTCAACATGCTACCTTCTTCTTCGTAGAAACTACACCAGCACGTAATATTTTCTCCGTAACTATAATTTATTTATTTTGGGTTTAATCTCGCATAAATTCCGCATACTTCAACACGTGAAATTCAAGCGATACAACAGAATCTGCTTGTTCCATTCGCAGATACACATCTCCCGCTAAGAATTCTATCAGCGGTTACTTCCGTAAGCGTTCGTAAAGCTAGATATACATATTTCACTCGGTGGCGCTCTCCGACGGACAACGTTTGTGCACGTTTTTATTTCCTTTATTTCTATCGCGAAATCAAGATCAAAGCAGGCGGTTACTATTTTAGGGGCTATTAATTCTACGGGATAACGGTTGCAGTAATTGTTTCAGCCTCTTAGCCTCTAAGCGAATTAAATAAACTCCAGGCGCAAAGTTTTAATTCGATCGCGGTTAAATCGGCGGCTGACGTACAAAATCGAAGATTAAAATTGTATATGGGTTATAGCAGACTATTGTTTAAAATTTTGGTAGAATGTATTGTCATAATATCCTATGAGAATTGCGAATGTACGTTTAAAATAAATAATATTAATTCTATAAACAGCACCCACATCATTGGAGGATGATTTGTAAACATTTGAAGGAGATTATCTTCTGTTTTTTTTTTTGTGCGATGGTATTGTAACCGCTGCTCTGAAGCTCTTAATGTGCATGTATTTTTAAAATCAATTCTGATTTGGTCTCGATTGTGACTGAGTCTGCACGGTACGCTTTATCTATTAATCCGAGAAAATCTTGTGTGCTGGTCTTTGGTCGGAAGAAAGCTAGGGCGGCCGTTTTGGATGATATTAAAATAGTAATTAATGTTGTTAATTTACCTCATTTTGATAGTGCCCGTAATTTGGGATTGATTTTGGATACTGGGTTGCGTTTTAAGGAGCATTGTGTCTTCTGTTGTTAAAAAAGCATTTTATAATTTAAAGCTTTTGTATGGCCGTAAGGATTGTTTGGAGCAAAACCTAAGAAAAATATTGTGCGAGTCATTTGTGGCTCTCTCACCTTAACTTTTGCCTAACTATTTACTATCATTGCCTTGATAGTGTTGATACAATGCGTTTACAGCGGATACAAAATGCATGTCTAAGATTTACACTCCCCGACAAAAACTTAGACGCGGTAAGATGTTTTACGGGTTTTAAGGGTTACAACATTTCTTTGCGAAACTAGCAAGATATCTAATTAAGTTTTTATTCGTAAAAGTAAAATAAACTTAAAAATATCTCCTCCAGTAATATATGAACTAAATAATAAATTATTACTCCAATGTTTAAACAAATTTCTGCGACAAAAATTTAGACGCTCTTTTGCAAATGTAAAACAAAAATCAACAAATGAGTGATGAGTAATGCGTAGATCCTCCATTGTTCTTAGTCACTTCCAATAGTCTGTCATTAATAGATTTATATAAATTTTACACGTAATTTTGAGGGATATTCTGCCATTCGGTCACTCTTGAAGTTTTCAATTCCTCTACCGTGAAATATTGACGGCCTCCGCCATAAACGCGACGTGCCAATTCACCCCGCATGTTTTCGATAATGTTTAAGTCTGGTGACCGTGCCGGCCACCGTAAAGTTTTAATCTTTTTCCCTTTAAACCATTCAGTATAATGGTTTTTGCTTTCCAAAACGTAGAAGATTGTCACGCAATAAGTCCTTATACGTCACAGATGTCATTTTGTTCGTGCAAAACACTATCTCACTTTTATCGCGAAATCCAATCGCCGCCTATATCATCACAGATCCACCCCCTAATTTTCTGATCATTTTCACTTTTGGCTCCTTTCTCAGATCATGATAATAATGCGGGTACCCATCCGGTCCGTCCAAATTACAACGTTTCTCATCGGAAAATATAACTTTTTTCCATTGTTTCCTCCAGGATACGTGTTCTTCGGCAAATCTCAACCTCGCTTCTTTGTGTTTCGCCGAAAGTGGCGGTTTTCTCAACATTTTCTTCCGTGATATTATCGGTGACGCCTTTAAAATCCTTTGAACATTACGCATGTGCGTGTGTATCTCCGCCTGTTCTGCAATAACTCTCGCCGATGCAGAAGAATTGGATGCACACCGCAATATCATGCGTTTGTCCCGCTCACTTACAGCTTTCGGTCGCCCTTGGCCTTTTGGTTTGCCGTAATTTTTCGGATCTTTTAGGAAATTTCTAACGCAATGATCGCTTCTTCGTAACCGACGAGCAATTTCCTTCTTACTAACACCATCCTGGTGCCAGACTAGAACTTTACCCCTTTCTATCAAGGATAATTCCTTTTTTCTACCCACATTGCAAACACTTTATAAAATATAATTTCTCGTGGTGAAATGTGCACACTTTACCAGCACAACCGCTGCATATAGAGAGAAGCATCAAATTAAAACATTTTTGCTTATATTAACGTAATAGATGCATAAGGTCTAAATTTTCGTCGCATTTAAAATTCCTATTTTGATCTGGGAAAATCTCAATTACCCCTCGTAAAGCAATAAATCGCCCAGAAATATCCATAAATGGACTATTTACATAACAAGTATTAATAACCCTCATTTACATTTTATATAATGTCTATAAACATTGTTTCGTAAATAAAAACGATACCGCGTCTATGTTTTTTTATTACCTGTTATTTACCTTTGTTGCCCTTGACAGCGGGCTGTAATGGAGTTTTACGTACCTGGGGACGTAATTAATATACACAACAATGAGTGACAACCATGTATAAACAAGTGTATAAACTTCGCTTCGGTCTGCTAATAGCATCCTCGACCTCAAAACGACCACTTCCTTTTGAGGCCAGTAAAGTGCAATAACAAGATTAGAAGGTTTCTGTTGACACTGATTAAGAACCCAAACACAAAAAACAAATCAGAGACCTCTGTAGTTAGGCGTCAACATGAAATACAGAAATAAAGCTGGTACTAGCGAATGCCAAAAAAAACCACACAAGACAGATAGGACGTGTTGAGAAGTATTTGAAAGGAAGGCGTCACATTGCGATTGGGGATTAAGGAAATTGTTATAATTCGTCGGTTGTTGTCTTAAAATTTCTGACGATTCGGGGTTGTTAAAGTATTTACTTTTATCGGCTGTATGCAAAATTGTGTAACTGTGTCCAACGGTTATTATTCTTAAGATATTGAGCGAAATGAAGGAACCTTGATAAATTTGGTTGTAGACGTCTGATAGGTTCAAAATTATTTTTCCGCCAAATAATAATCTTAAAAACCAAGTACGCGTAAATTAGAAATTTATACGATACCATATTAAGGTTGCGGTTAACCAGAATTCAATTTCCCTGCAGAAGATGATAGGTTAGCTATTGAAACCTGCGTCTAGCCAAGTGTTTAATTGATGTAGCATATCTTTTAATAAAAAAATAAAGCTAATACAATCTCTGAAAATCAGTGCAATATATCTTCTAGATTTTCTATTCAGTAATACCCAATTTTTCCATTTATCTCATTATTATTCAATATTCCTCCGAAACCTTGAAAAAGAATCAAGGCAGATCTGCATATAGATTCACAAAAACGACCAATAAAACTCTCACAGGCGAAATTCGCTCCGCTCCTGCCACTATGCATCCAATATCATTTCAAATGCAAAAGAGCGAAAATCGAACATCGTTGATGCAGAATCGACAAAGCGTGAAAATTGTATACCAACGAAGACGTAAGAGAAAAGTGAAGCACAACCGACGATGAGTAGTAATACGCAAGCTAGGCGTTCCTCGTCGCAACGCCAAGACCGTATATCGCAAAATGGGTTCCCGAGATAGTGCGGGCTCCTAGAAACGACAGTAGTACCGCAGCTATTGCAAAAATTTAATTAAGAAGTATTTGAAAACAATTCAATATGATAAATGCATGCAATGCCGGTACGTGATCGGAAAAGATGAGTACTACTGCTAGATAAGAAGGAAAAGTTATGAAATTGCATGGTTCTATGGTTTGACAAAGATAACATTGTAAAATAGCAGGAATACGGCTCTCGGAAATGGGCTCGTAATAATCGAAATATTTAGAAAGAGGAGGAACACACGCCGAGAAATGTTATTGGAAATTTGTAGTGCGAGTATTTGCTGTGTAAATTGGGTCGAAACGTAATTGTTTTCTAGTTCGATAGATCTGATGAAAGCGTATTTATTCGTGATGACGGTGTAAATTGCAGAAATTCGAAAATCGTCGAAATTTCAGGGATAGGTTTAACAGTCTAAACGTGAGATTCCGCCGAAACAGCAAGTGGCCTTTTACAACACTCGGTAGGTCATGTTAAGTGTTCGTAATATCCCACAAACCATTGCGGAGCAAAAGAGACGATGCGTTCATTTTGAGAAAAATCTGTTAGTGCTTGGAAATTACCACTGCAATGGTATTTTCCACGCGTAATGTTACAAGTTAGAAATGAAATTAAAAACGAGAAAATATGGATAAACATGGACGAAATAACAAGCGCTAACAAAGACAGTGCAATACATGCTGTAGACCATCGATACCATTTCTTTTGTGCAGCTAACGTCTTTTTAATACGAAGGCAGAAACTATAGTGCAAGTGATAAAAGATGCTGTTAATTTAGTTGGTGTACAGCGAAGGCAGTTAAGCATATTTGTCACTGATGGAGCCGCAATTATGATTAAAGTTGGCAGATTATTAAAAGCAGCTCCTTCACGTAACATGCGTTTCATATTGCGGCAGATACCATCAGACTCAGTTATCCAAGAGTAGATTAACTCGTAGTTAACACAAAGAAGGTGTTTCTCAAATCTCCTAAACGGATTCGCCAATTCGAGAACTTCTGACCGAACCTGCATTAACCAGCTGGGGTACCTGGCTTGCAGCAGTATAAAATTTTTTATTTCGACATTGAAACCGCAAAATTCCGAAGCTATTCCAATAGGCCAAGAATTGTTTTCGGATCATCAAATTGAGGCAGATATAGCGGAAATTCGCGAAAAGTACTCTGTTGTTGGAGAATCTCTTGGAAAATTGCAAAATAGTGCATTACCCTTATCGGAAGCACCTAACACTTTCGGTAAGATGACAACGGGATTGGAGAACTTGGCGGATAATATAGGACAGCACGTATCACAGAAATTTCTCAATAAAAATCCGGATCTGCAGAAAATGCGAGTTATATACAAGGGTATCCGATAGTGAAAGCTATGAGATGAAAATCCCTTGTTACGCACGCAAAAAATTTATCAAAAGCAACCAAACGGTGCAATACGTTGAGAAGTCAGTGAAATCTAGCGAATATTTTAAGTAAAAGGAGGTATTATGAAAGATACAATAATAAGCAAAAGGCGCTAAGTAGAAAGGCAGTTCTCTTCTTAAACACCTTGTACACTGCCGTTCAGAGAAGTTCGGTCGGTTGGTAAAAAACATGAAAAGGTTACAGAAACAAACGAAACTAAAGGTCGGTGTGTTCCCGACGAATCAACCTTAAGAAAAGACTATCTAATAATTAAAATAAACAAGGGATTCATTATTTACTTGCATGTAAAGAACTTCCTTTCTTTACTGCGAGCTAATAGAGGAAATAAGTAAATGCTTGGGACAAATATAACAAAATAAAAAAACATGTGCGCTGCTTACAAATTTCTCTACACGTTCTCTTTCTAAAATTTTCGTCTTGCAGAAATAGCTCAGCATGGCATCGCCATTTGTTCCAACTACACCTCGACGTTCTCTTCATTCTTCAAATTTACTAAGCTTAGATATTTTAACTTTATCGGTATTACGGAATAACAGCTGCTTGAACATCTTTATTTAACGCAATTGAGAAAAGAAACCCTGTCGGGCTCCGCCTTCGACGATTAACTTGAAAATTCAAGACACCTACTGTATCACCTCTACATATTAGAACACGCCCCAAAAATGGTCAATTCCCATGAAGCAAATCATAAAAATGGCGATTTGGTTCCCCCGAAAAGGAGCACGTTAAAAATAAGTTTATTCCCATCAAAAAAAGATTCTCAAAAAAATGCAAATCACGCCTGTTCAAATAGTCAAAGCTAAAGCACCGCCCAGCATTCCGCAAAAAAACATTTTTACCTAGCAAAAGATACAACCCATTTAATATCCTTTTTTGTTCCCATAAAATGAAACTTTTATCGCTATGTCTATTGGTCGTTTATAAAATAATTGTTGAATTATTACTTTCATTGGCTGTGAGATCAAACTTAACATTTTAAATTAAAACTTATAATTAGCGGGACACGATCGTATATTCATACAACCTATTACGTTTTCTGGTGTCAGATACGTACACTGCCGTTCAGAGAAGTTCGTTCGGTTGGTAAAAAACATGAAAAGGTTACAGAAACAAACGAAACTAAAAACAAAATGCAATTTTATTGTATGTACAGGTAAAAAAGACAAAAATAAATAAATAAAAAGTTATTCTGGCCTAATATAACATACTGAACGTTAAATTTTTTTTTCATCGAAAAAACCTCCTTTGCTGTTAATCACCGCTCGAACTATTCTAGGCATTCTTTCGATAAGTTTTGTTAAAACAGATTGTGGAATATTAATCCGTTCATGTTGCGGAATATTCCGTAAATGTTCTTGTGAACTTGGGCATATTTTTCGGATCCTCCTCTTCAGTTCATCCCACAACAACTCTATACGGTTTAAATCTGGGCTTTGCGGGGGCCATATCATTACTTGCAGGGTGTGCTGTTCTTCTTGCTCCTTTAGATAGTTCTTCCACACTAACGCAGTGTGTTTTGGGTCGTTGTCATGCGTGAATGTAAAGTTACGGCCTATTATACGCAATCCTGATTGCACTGCATGATTCTGGAGTATTGCAAAATAATTTTCCTTCCTCATTCCACCCTGCACTCTGCATAAATCTCCCGTCCCAGCAAAGGAGAAACATCCCCACACTAACACAGAACTACGCCCTTGCTTCACTGTTGACACAATGCAGTTCGGGATCACTTTTCGGTTTTAGATCTTCGGACATAAACTCGTCGATTTTACCCAAAAACCTCAAACTTTGACTCGTCACTCCAAAGCACGTGTTTTCTATCATCTAACGACCAATCTAGATGAGAACGGGTCCAGTGTAGCCGTTTTGCTCTGTTGCCCCGACGTAATAAGGATTTTCGAATGGCAATGCGTCCATGAAAGTCCGCTTGTTGAAGGCGACGTTTTACCGTACTCGTCGAAACTTGTTCTTCACGGCCGCGATTGACTTCGGCTGCTATTTGTGGAGCTGTTAATTTTCTATCGCGTTTGCTTAATAATACAATTCTCAAATCTTCAGCTTTTGTTGCTTTCCTAGATGCTCCGGGACGAACACGATTTTCTATAGTTCCAGTTGTCCGATATCGATTTATGATGTCATTTACTGTTGAACTTCCCATATTTATTTTTTCAGCAACTTGTCGCCCCGAATATCCTTCTTCAGATAACGTAATAATGCGTGAACGTTTTTCTATACTGGTAGGCTTGCCACATGCCATTTTGAAGTAAATTTTCTTAAAACTTTCGCGCAAAAACGACAGATGCACACCAACACACGTTTAACAGTAAAACGAAGCAAATTTATATCTTTACGCCTGTGATAAATAAACAAGAGTGTTACTGCGGTATATTTCCTAAATGTATTGTTCGTTAATAATCCCCAAACGACCCGTTTCAAAAGATCGGTACTTCCGAGAAGTTCTTGGAATGATAATAAAAGGGACTTTATTGTGGTCGTCGCAATATTTCTACTTGACATAATAATTTATGGCTTTAATCCCTTAGAAAAGAGTGTATGCTTAATATTTTTCTAATTTTATGTATTAATAATTGTATACAGTGTGATATAATAGATTTTTATTGTATGACCGAACTGCACTGAACGGCAGTGTACATAATAAAAAAAATTCTTTCGCAACGAAAAAAGAAAATGTTCTACCCCATAATTAAGTTATCAAAAGTGTATAAATCAATTTAAACTTTTTAATTAATTTCCAAAGAATTACATCTGCGATTTTTCCAGAAGCAAACCGAAGTTCTAACGGAACTTTTTAATTTTCCGAGGAATCCCAACATCAAGCGCACTTAAGGTAATTTCCTTTCGAGGGAAGAAAATTGACGACGTACCATCTGCAGTATTTCCACATCTTTCAACAAGTCGGGTTTTCGATCTAAAGCGTTCTTTTAGCGATATAAGCCCGCAGACCGTAACCACGGTATACTTCGCAGCCGTTATGTATACATAGAACGCAAGATTGATGCAGGTCTCGTGTAAGGATTGCACGTATCTACTTGCTTTATAATTAACGTGCGATATAGAAGTTCTCCCGAGTAGAAAATCCTTCTTCTTAGATCGAAATGAGAAACTTTTGTAGAAGCAAGAGAAGTTTGCACGTAATTACCTGCGTCCGGAGGAGGATATACACAATACTAATTGCTCAAAGGATTTAAGCTGATTGCATCGCGTAAATATCCTTTTTTCGTAGGAAATCATTTACGGAAAAAATTTTATAGAGAATTGTAATTGTTGTTAATTGTTGAACAATCTTTGCTTGAAACAATGCTTCATTTTTAATAATAATTTTTGGACTTTCCTCTTGTTATGTAAGACGTCTTATAATATTCCTGTGTCGAATTTTATTAATTTCTATAAACAAACACTGCACTACATTCGAGGGCAAAAAAATTATTTATTTATAAACTAATTCGATTTCTTCTCCGGGCCTATTGTATCCTCGACAGGCGGAATATTACGCGATTTGCGGCGACCATTATAGTCAATATGAATGAATACGTTTTCTGTATAAATATCTCATCGAGGAAGTTAAAAATTATTCAGAATCGGCGAGAGATATGAGGGAAGCCGTCAGATATTCTTAAGCGTAAACATATTATTGTGTCTGTGCTAGAGGCGTTGTTTAATTAATATGTATAACGTTGAAATTTATGCATTAAAATCGGTAATTACGGATATCCTTTCTGAGGAGGACGTGTAATTTTTGGAGTTGTGTTCGTCTGCAAAGTATTAAGTTTGTAAAAGATGAAGATGAAGAAGAATTTAGTGGAAGTAAACTTAAAAGAAAAAAATTTCTGGGGCAAGAGAACAGAAATAATTAGATTTTTCTGAAGCTAGGGTATTCTTAATTACAAATTAATATTCGGAGGAAGATATGGGGCAGAGGAAGTATAATAATAAGAAGAAGGCTCATATCCTGGCTGAATAACCTGAGTACAACATGAATAGTTCAGTTCAATTTTATGCAGATACAACATCAAAAGTGAAAATTGCCGTTGCGATAGCCAACCTACTTAAAGGAGACGGCACATGCAGAAGAAGAAAGGCCTCTTTCTCCTCGCCGCGTCCTATTGTGTCTGGAGTCCCTCAGGGCGGTATTCTCGGTTCTTTAATCTACATTACCCACACGTGCAATATTGTTAAATTTTATTGATGCACATCTTAAATGGCAATAACACGCGATGAGTTGGGGCGTAGATTGTCCACGGGATTATACGGCATACGACGACTGCAAAAAAGTGTTAATTTAGATTCTGTCAGAATGTTTTACTTCGCTTATATCGAATCAAGGATGCGATACGGCCTAATCTTCTGGGGTTCTTCAAAGAAGGCCAGTGACTTATTTGTCCTTCAGAAGAGGGTTGTGAGGTGTATGGTGGGGGTTTCTCAAGTAACCTCATGCAGGCCTTGCTTTAGGGAATTAGATATACTTCCTCTACCCTCATTATACATTCTAGGGATCCTACTGTTCTTCAAGAAAAACGAGCGAAAATTTCTCCTTAACCGAGATGTGTATGATGCAATGGCCACTCGGGGCTCGCGTAATTTGAACGTGTTTCGACATAGGGCAACTCTATTTGAGGGGAATCCTCACTATAGAGCCATTCAATATTATAACAGGCTTCCACATGATCTCAAAGCTTGCGTAACACTTCGCCAGTTTAAAAGTAAACTCGGGGTATATCCGCGTGACGAATTGTTTTATAGTGGGGCCGAGTTTCTCAGCTAGCTAACACTTATTTCTTCATTATTACCGTTTACTTATTTCATGTTGTATTTTGTCCACATATTGGTTTACTTATTTTACTTATTTAAACTTTTTATTTATACAAATATTTTATTTACACTCAAGTTTTATTTATATCTTTATCTTTTATTATTTTATTATTTTGTGTATTATTGTTCAACTTAGATTTTTACCTTTTGTACTTGACGATGTCTCTGTTTTTTCTTAAACTAACGACAAATAAACATTACATTACATTATTACTGCAACTATGATCTTTACGCCAGCCATACGCAAATTTATCATCCTTTCAATGCTGGAGATTCGTATGAGGCTGTTTCTCACGTAAGTAACGATTTTCAAATGTTTGTCAATTTATTGCATTGAAATGCGTGCACTTGCACTTTAAATTGCACATTTTTTTATAATAACTCTTTTGTTTATTATTCAACTTTTTTTGTATATTTATTAGAACATGTCAAAATTTGGCGCTCTTAGCAGGATCGCGAAAAAGTCCGCTACTTATTTATAATTATTTTTATATAAATGAGTTGTTTTTTGAAATCCTGTTAAAATGTAATCTTCCTCCCTTGCTCTATTAATATTCTTTCAAATCCGCTCTGGTGGTTTTTCTTCTTGTTTGAGTTTATTTTCTGCTTTACCTCCCAGGATACTTCTTTGATAATTGAACAATACCGCGTGGTACATTTCGCTGGTTAAAATGAAATTTCTAAATGTTTTTTCGAGAAACTCAAATCATGATTATTAAGTTTGCGTCCGCTTGCTTATTCGTTATGGCAGATATGGCAATTCAACGATTTGGTACTTTGAATAATCAGCCCAACGACGATCGCTTCTAACGTTGCCAATTGACATCGACTGCTGGATTCTAAAAGGTGCATTTTTTTGTGTTTTTACAAAAAAAATGTACTTAAAATATAAATGATTGGAAATAATTGGAGACTTGATTATCTCCCTTAAAGTAATGAAAAAAAAAAATTAGCTCGAAACTTCAATGTTCCAATATCCCTGATAAACCAGAAATATCTTACTCTTACAGCTGACAACGTAGAGATATTTAGTAGATTTTCTTATAATGTTGCTAAGTTTCTCCATCAGGTGCGTTGTTGCGTGAGTTGTTTGCCTGTTTAAGTTTAACAAATATCGGTACACTCCGCACCACACGAATAACTCGCGTGGTGCGGAGTGTTTCTGACTTTTTTAAATAAAAGCTATTAAATAAAAGCAGAAACCCATCGTTTTAAAGCAATATTTATGTTCAAAAGAATTCAAAAAATTCAATAATATACAGCACGTTCAATTTAAAAAATTACAACTTTGGGTAGCTACGAACTAATGGGAAACTCGTAGGATCCATCACGTACAATCAGACTTCATTACAAGAAAAAAAATACCGTGTTAAAAGGTACAATCTTTGAACCCCGCGGAGATGACTCACCCTGTAGATATCAATCAATAAGGTATAACAAAAGTACCAATTTATTTTGTTCCGGGCTCGTGAACGCACTTTATTCCTTTCTGCAGCACACAATATTTAATACATATTCACGTGTTTGTCTTCGCACAAAAAAATCCCATTTTCGAAGCGAAACAGCCTATAAGCGCCGCAACAAATTATCGGTCCAATCGAATAACGTCCTCCGTGTACGCTGTTCCGATTTAAAAATCGGTCAGTAATACTATTCCGCAGCATGGATGCAATATACGTCACGTATTTGGATGTCTTTTTTTGTGCGCTCTTTGAAAAATACGGAAAAAACGTAGCGAAGCGATACGTGGGAACACCCGATTCACATCGTCACTCGCACACCAGCTAATGGCTTGTTTCCGCTACGCTTTTGTCGTTAGCGCGCTTTGCCATTATGAGGACGGCGACGATGGTGTGTTTCAATTTGTCCTTCTATTCAACGGCGATGGTTCTCGCCGTTCTGCGATTTGTATGATATATGTAGTTGTCAAAATTACGAAAAGGAAACGGGACGCCTTTGAAAGAGTTCTTATTATTTTCCTTACTGAGAGCGTTATGTAATAGATCTAGTAAAGGAAGATTCTAAGAGGACACTCACTGATCGGATTGAAAATTGATAAATTTTGCAGGGGTTGGTTAGATTCAACGAATGCGCATTTAGAAATATATAAACGGTGTAAATTGCAAAAATCTGAAAATTTTCGAAATTTTATGGTGAAGAAGAGGTTCCGCAGAAGCAGAACAGAACGGTGGTAATAGGTGAATGAATCTCAATGCATGTGGTTGAACAGCCCTAATTGCAGCGATTAGCTACGGCTGAATTTTAAACAACTCACGATGTGCTGTAATTATTGAACTTGCTCCTGCTGAAAAACTTCTAATTAACCACCCCGTAATGAAGACTTTGTTTTATTCAAATTAAATTTTTGTGTTATATTAACACTTCAAATTAAAAATTGAAAAAGATCAAGATTCTTTGGCGTTACGTGCAGATTTCACATTTTTCTTGAACGTCGCTTGTTAAAGAACAATACCGATCAGCTACGTGTTTTTCGTCGTTCCAGAGTTAGTTCCACTTCCGGTAAATGTCACATGGTTGCCCGATCTAAATAATAAACATTAAATAGGGCATTGCCAGGAAACACTCCAGGCCATCGCACACCGTATGTAAACGATTGTTTCTAACTCCGACAGAAGAACATGAGGTCGAACGTGTGTTCTTAGAAGTTGCCTCTAAACACTCTGCCGGTATTGCTGAAGTCTCTAAAGTGTGTTGTGTTGTACAAACTAAAAGTAAATAAAGTTATCCCAAGACACAAGAAGGCCAATTTCAAGCTGGTAATTACAGAGCAGTTGCTCTTCCCACGGCGATAATTAAAGTCTCTGAAAACATTACAAATATACGGTTGGTTGAGTATCTTGCAAAGAAGGATATGATTTCTCGCAATTAATTTGGTTTCATACAGGGCAAGTGTACAGGGGGGTGAATGCGGGGAATACTATAGTTGGAGCCTTGCGAGCGGGAACGGATTCTTGCTCTGTAGCTGCTTCCCTGGCGATGATGATCAACTATACGCTAGACACCTAGCACCTAGCGTACTTGTATACGTTAGCACTATGATGCATCCCCTCGTAATTTCTCTATTTCTTTTATTCGTGGCTCCTCTGGCTATGATAGAACGCCAGTATGTATTTTCCTCAAAAGATAGAGGGGATTAATTACCGTTGAGATTTGCTACAGCCAGCCGTCGATGCTTGGACGCTGGTCACACGTCCGGTCGCCTTGGTCGCTGCGTGAAGATTTTTTTTTATATTGCAACGAGATCGAGATGATGTTATCTTTCCTTTTCCTTTTCCTTT
>LR737401.1:903276-929871 GCA_902655005.2 Marronus borbonicus
TTTTCCTTTTCCTTTTCCTTTTCCTTTTCCTTTTCCTTTTCCTTTTCTGAGTCATGCACTCACCTAGTATTAGAAAATATGCTCTCAATTTGCAGGGGTGAACTAAGAAGTAATATACGCTTAAAGTAAATACATTAAATAAAATAAATAAATGAAACCAATTCTATTATAGAATTAAAACAATGCTTAATGTGGGCGTCTCGTTACGTGGCAAATGGGCTTCGATCCTGCAGGCCACATATAAAAAAATTAAATAAAATAAAAAAAATGAAAAAAGATGCGATTTCAAAGTCAATGGTAGCTGAGGAGACGAGGAAACTCATCATTGGATGTAAATCTCTGATTTTAACCAGTAATAACAGGTTACCAACATTCTTTTTTTTGGCGCTAGTTTAATTTAACTAAACCAGATTTAGAGTATTTTTTATTATTAAACAAACACCAAAAAGGTAATAAACAGCTACCCTTAACTTACTTCTACATCGAATAACAACGCAGATACGTGCTCCGAGATGGTCCCTGTTTACGTTTCGTTTCACGTCGCCGTGACAACCCGAGATACACACTTCAATGACGTCGATATTCTATAACTCTGCGTTTATTGTTGTACCTCCTCGTATTCTGCGCCTTCGGGAAGAGGAGTTCTCCTTGAAACTTTAATAAGATCCACGATTCGTATCTCCATCGGGACGCCGGATCCCGTCCCGGAGGCAAATCGGACCGTGGCCAGCGTAGGCGGCGGTAGCCCTCTTGAAATTCGAAAGTTCCGAAGGCCTCTAGTATTATTGTCACGTCTTGCGGGTTCCGAGGAGGAAACGCCGTTCCTATATTTCCGTTAATTTCACCAACTAATGCCGCACGTTTTAAATCAAATTTAACGACGACGACGCTAGGATGGTATTTACCGGTGGATTTATGGAACGGAAGATTGAGATTTATAGCCTCTAGGTGTAATTTGTTTACTCGAAAGGTACAGGTAGTAATTGAATTTATTTTGGAGTAAATTGTAATAGCGCACGTAAAGGGAATATTAGTTTAATTGATTTTCGCGTTATCCCGAGAGGGATTTCGAGAGGGTTCAAGCGTAAAATTTAACACATGTACGCTACATTGGGGGGGAAACAGTGGTATTAAATTAAAAATAGAGATCTTTTAATTGTAATTTAAAATTACCGAGTTACATCGGAATTAGACGGAACGTGGAGCAGAAACTTTTCCATCCACCAACCAATCTTGGTCAATGGTTTTAACCAATCTGTTTAAAATTTAGTAAAGATATTTTTTAGTATTTCGCGCTGCGAACATGCACCACATGCAATTATTATTGAAATATAACAATATGTTCGAGCCCCGCTAGGATCAAAAAATTTTCATAGCGAGTCCGGTACATTCCCGAGTCACCATTCCCCCAGTTGGGGTACACTTCACTGTGCTTCACCCTTTACGGCGAGGGGGTGATAGTAACAAGGCCATGAAGCACTTTACACACTAAAAAGCTTCTGAAGTTATGACAAGCTTTAATTAGCTTATACACCCCGTTGGGCTGTCACCACGCTTGAAAAAAGGTGAGCAATAATTTAAAAAAACTTTTTTTTTTATTATTGCTTTTATTGAGACGATATAAGACTGTTGAACATTTATTTGAGATCACTGTCCATTACATCCATCCTGGGGCTAATATTTTCACATTTAGTATGTACAGGATGATTTACGTCAGACCAGTGGCGTCGGTTGTGGCTCATCAGTCCGAATAATTTTTCGAAAAAATTTCTATTTTGAGAATTGATTCGAAACATGCGTCTTCCGAGGATTCTAAGAAATTTGGTTCTAGATATTCCGACATCTCCTTCAATTTCTCTGCTCGAAGAGCCTGGATGGGCTGCGACGTATGCATTTATTGCTTTATTTCCTTTGTTCACTTTATTGTTTGATCTTGGCTTGGCAAAGTTACAAGGGTTCATCTTTAATCTTCTGAATATTGCAGAGTATCTCTGGATGTCGCACGCCACTGCATTCTACATGAAAAACGGTGCATATTTTACATAAACGTTTTTTTAATGGCTCTAATGGCAGTAATGATATACAGGGACCAATAGAAATAGGTCGAATTTGAAAAATCGCTTGTGGAAGTTAGTCGAGATTTCTTTACAACGCTAAAGTAACATCAAAGAAAGAAGACGAGATGCCTATGTTACTTTTTCTCTATATTTCTCTGTATAGCCTCAAGCGCGCCATCCTAACGAAAGTAGGTCATCCTGCACAGCATCGCATTGTTTATCACAGTCCTCGACATAATTTACAATATCATTTATGTATAAAATAAAAAGGAGGATTTATTACAGTCACCACTGCAGTACATCCCTTCTGAAAGCACTGCCTTACTAAATACACATTATCCATTGCGTTATGTCCTTTATAAAAGTTTTTAAAGGTGTAATCAACATATTGCATAAGCAAATGAAAAACAAGAAGGTTAACGGATTCCTTTTTCCTCCGGAGAACATCCTCTGATCCCAAAACGTTATCGTATCTTTCACCTTATTTCAAAAAATTCCCTTTCGGCTTCCACGCGGTGTATTTCACCTCCCGTTATGACTTTAGCGACGAAAATATTCATCTTCGGCAGTGCCCGGCGTTAAAGATGCCCTTCGTCGCTTTTCCCGATGCAGATTCTCGCGAATGCTCACGTTTAAGGGGGCCACTTAATACCGTATTTCCGTCTTCTTTCTTTCGACGGCGCCGAAAGGCTCGATCTCATAAAGCTGTCAGTGGTGGAATTGTAGGGGAAACCGTGCGGCAAAAAAAGCGTAACAGGAGACTAATAAACTTCGCGCGGAATCCAATATCTGAATAAGTCTGCGGCTTGCGGCGTGCTTCGCTGTTTTTCTTCCGTTCCTTCTCGTATATCTTGTCCCGCTCCCGTGCGAAGTGGTCGCCTTATTAAACGCCATCTGAATAAACCGCCAAGAACCATCCCAGTTCCCGTGTTATAAGTTAATCTCGCCGGGAAGATATCCGTTTCTATGGTACCTTTGTTGAGCGTATACTTCTTTTATCCCCCGATTATTTACTTCTTGCGTATTGTATTTTATATTAAGGAGTCTTCTTTACGGTTCCCCTGTTTTTTTTTTTTTTATAGGCACCGGGATCGTAAATATTCGACTCGGTTTTATTGCGTACCCTTGAACCTGTTTTAAATAGAAGGCGAAACAGACCGGGTGAAATTTTATTAATAGTGTGATCACGATGGGGAATTGTTTCCCATAAATTACATGAAATGATTGCTGAGATTTTTATATTGCTATAATGTTGGTGCTGTCTTCAGCATATTTGATCAGCGTTTTAAGGTAAAAAAAATTGCGTGCTTTAGAACGAGTCTTTTTTGTTAACAAAGCTACTTCACAAAACTCCACAAAGCTACTAACGTGCCAACATGCGCAAAATGTTAGTGAACTGGTGAATAAGCAGGGCATTGTCATAGTTAGCTCTCAGCTAACAGGTGAGTATGTAACAGGGGTAAGGTTTGGTGCTGCCTTCTAGAAAGGTAACGAAGTAATAAATTCAAGAATTTTAGTAATTTTTACTTGGTATAGAGGGGACTGTAAAATTGTCTCCTGTGACACCACGATTATTTAAACATCCAAAAACTATTCAATTATAAAATATATGGGCTATTGTCAGCAGTGCATGTAATAAGAAGAAAAGCTGAAGATGAAGCAACAAAAGAAATTTATTCCTCAGCATCTTCTTTTCACCTAAACTGCGAGATCATTTTCTGTGGTTAACATCAGGGATCAAGCAGCTACTTTCAAGAGAAGAAAGCCTTTCACAAAAATACTTAGCACGATATCAGAGAGATATGAAAAAATCAAGTCGTATTGGTTCAGAAGAATTCTGTTTCAGTAGGTCTAATGTACTAGACATGCTTCAGCCTGGTTCCCAGCTAGTTCCTTGTCCTTTAGTAATTTTGATACTTTTTACTCCATTGTCATTTGGAGTTTTCCTCGTTTTCTTCTGCCTTCCATGTAAGAGGAAGACGAGATTTTTATTTAATTTTCCAGCGGGAATACCAACAACTTCGCTAATTATCATTTTCAGGTCTCCGTAGTTGCATCTTGCAAGCTAGCAACAACCCCTCATAGTTCATTCAATTCAATAAAATTTTTCATCTTTCTAACGTTGCTTTTCAAGCTTCATCCAATGTTTTGGAGATCTACCTGGTTTATTAATTAAATTCTTTTGCACAGAGACTGAAAGAGCTTCAAATCTAACATTAAATTATTTAATATTTTTTTAAATTTTATGTTAATATTTAAAGCTACAACAAATCTGATTTACGAAACCGTTTTTGACTACGTCCTGCTTTACGTCATTTGTTCATCTGAAGAATAAAGTTTCTTTAATGTTGTCCTCGTAGACTACTGAAAGATCTACTGTGCGAGAAGGTGATAGTAACAAAAGAACACTTTATGCACACAATTTACATTTACAAAGGCTCCTGAGGTGACGTTAAAAAGCTCATTTACCCCGTTGGACCGTCACCAAAATAACTTCATTATTATTATTATTTTGAACAGAGGTAAACTTTCAAATATCTACAAAAAAGTTCCAAATTAAAAAAAGAAAGAAAAAAAAAGCGAACAA
This sequence comes from Marronus borbonicus, assembly GCA_902655005.2. Classification (NCBI taxonomy): domain Eukaryota; kingdom Metazoa; phylum Arthropoda; class Insecta; order Coleoptera; family Scarabaeidae; genus Marronus; species Marronus borbonicus. Next base: position 907,921 of record LR737401.1, read on the forward strand.
TAACTGAAAGTACTCAGTATAATAAAGGATCTCCAAGAAGCAACGATTGCAACATCTAATTTAGAACTCGGTAACATTAAAGTTGGAAAACTTAACTCGCAATTTAACGCGTATAGATTGTACTAAATAAACTATAATTTTCTTAACTTTGAATTAATTTCAGCGCCAGAAGTCCTTCTATAACGTCGAGTAAATCGAGCTCGCTTCTAACATTGCAAGTGCACAAATACGGAACGGGCCGAATTAATCAGAACCTAATTAGAACAAACGAACTTCGCTATACGGTTGGAATGAGAATATTAATTATTTAGATTGGAAACTTGTCCGCTGCATTTGAGACGACTCACTGCTTCAGGCGTCTTATTCCTTTTCTGGCTATTAGCTTGCAGTATCGTCACTATCTGCTCAAGAAAGTTTCGAATTTTCGATTTAGCGAGCTTTCGAATGTTGTAACGACGAGAAAATAGCATTTACCGCATATTGCACACATTCCAAAAGAATTCAGGAATTGCGTTGTAAATGTTATAAATAAATACTGAAAAGCGTAACACATCCATAATACTCTTTATTGAAATGAAAAAAAAAGCTTTTGGCACAATGTCTAAAATAAACTTGGCATTAAAGGAAGAGAGAAGAATATCATCAAAACCTACTTAATTCAAAACAAAAGACTAAAGTAAAGGAAAAAGGAAGTGAAACGTTTAACTGCAGAATATGGAATCTCCCCTATGTGTTCTGGCGTCTCCAGATTTTCGTAGCAAAGACGACAGATTTGATCTGCGGATTTTCCTAGTTTAAATAAGTCTGTTTTTGTCATTTTGCCCGGTACGAGGCTCTCATGTCAAGGGGTTAAGGACCAGTGGAAGACATGTTCGCTGCTTGCTTTGCCAGCTTATCTACCTTTCCATTTCCTTCGATCTTTTGGTGGTTTGGGACCCAATGCAAAAGATTCGTTTGTATGAGTCTTAATAGCCTTTAGAACTGTCTGATAGTCGCTGAGTCTAATTGTAGTTGCACCTCTCGAGATTCTTTATGGCGCGCAGAAATCTCTGTTGGTGTGGAGTTTCCCTCCTCCGATCTTCCTGTGTCTTTTCTCCCATTCAGCACTTTATAATTGTGTCAAGCGGTTGTGTAAGGAAGATCGGTTTCGATGTTACAAAACCTATTTCTGTAATGGAACTAATGGAACCGCAACACCTAGTATAGTTAATTTCCAGTCAATAAGTCACATAAAGCGCTGGAACAATCGACATATGTACGATACAAAATAACATTAAGATTTGCAGCATGCAAAATTTGTCTGGCGACTCACTTAGGCCAACAGAAGTAAATCAACCTTATTACACAGGGTGAGTCGGGAGGAAGGGACCGAACTCACAATTTGTTTTCAAGTTATTATTATTAGAAATTTTAATTTGCGTTCTTCTAAGTGCTCCAAATTCTAGCTAGAGGTTCACTATAACATAAGGCGGGAAGGCGTTAGCCGAAAAAAAATGTTGGCGGTTCAGCCTTATGTTTTGGTTGAAATGTGCTTTCAAAACAAATAAATGTTGCTTGAATCAAATTTTCTCGATTAGATTATTTGGGTTGGAATCTGTTTAGATTCAGTTTCTTCATTTAACTCCTTTTTTTTTTGTTGAATAAACGTGAACGCGAAAAGTGTTAATGCAACAAATTCATTATTCTCAGTGTACGGTTGTGGAAGAAACCTCAAGTTTTCGATTAACCATGACACGATCCACACCCGGAACGCTTTCAATTTTAACCGACCCAGGCCGTGGAAGCCTGCGTTAATATTTCATTTCCGAACGAAATTCAAATATATAAATCTAAAATTTTAACGTAATACGCGAAAAGAGGTTACACGAAAGCGTTCTCGTTCAATTCTGCGCCGTTCCTGCGTGTCTGCTGTAAAAAGAAAAAGATCGAAAGCGTCGTATTTAATATTACAAGGCCTCTTATGTTACCAATCAATTATCAAATGAATTAATTTCAAACATGTATCATTTCGATGTAAACAGATGATACAATGTGATGTACGTATGTCTCTCCCATTAAATTATATGTTTATATTTCTAAACTCGCATTCGTTGGATAGAAAAAAGATGGGACTTTTTAAATATAACGGAACGAAATTTTTTTTCACTCTAAACATTTTTAATTATTTATTATACAACACGATGTTATTATTTTTCTTATATAATTATATGTATAGAATAGCTTTTAATGCTATATACTTCCAGTATACGCTTTTATAGCACATGTATTGTATTAAATTATAGGTGCGGATGTACGACCTTTAAAGTAACTACCATGTTGGCAATTCATTCGGCAGTTTACGTTAGCTCTTGTAATTTACGGTTCTATTTTCATTAGATGTTGCTTGTGTAAATTCGTCCGCCGTAAATTAATCATTTTAGTAGTAAATCACATTGGAAACTGGATATTATAACTTATACGCCTACTTTTTTTTTTTAATGTTACATTAATAGCAGTTTCTGATTGCAGTGCTGATGTTAGTTTATCAAAATTATTATCTGCAGAGCATGTTAATAAATTCTAGAATAATACGCGTTCGGAACAGATACGAAAAATTATTCGATATTAACGGAATGTTATCCTAGAAGCTCGTATTGCCTTAAAGAAGGTCGATCCAATCGAAGAGGCTCCAGTCCTACTCTCAGACATCCTCGATCTCGCATCTTCCGATATCGCGAAATTGAAACAAAGATTTTCAATCCGGAACCGTTCCAGTTACTTAATTTCCGTTCTACGATCCCGACATATTCGTCGCAAAAAACGAACAAATCTCCATTTTATCAATTCAGCTATTGCGATTCTCCTTTTTCAGTTCCAGAAACTAGAAGATTACGCGACTGCATTTCGAGCGCATGCAAACGATGCATCCCGTTACTTCTTTTTTCCGGCGTCGTATCCGGAAGTCTCGTAAAACTTACAGTTGCGAAGCGTATACGAGAAAGGTAAATTTAGAGCAGATGGCGAACGCCATCTTTCTTGTCTTGTATTTAAATAACCGCTTTGGTGGGAGTAATCTAACGTTCATGAAGTTAGTAATGCAAAAGCGATACAAACAGAACATATCAGAAAATGGATAGAAACAATAACCAAAAAAATAATGCGATAGAAGGTAGAGGTAAAAAATTACTCTCGAAACCACGCTGATGACGCCGGGTAGGCAGAAACATGTCCGTGTGTTAGTATATTTTTTTCTCTCCTTTTATTGCGTTTGCCGTGAATTATTCCATCAATACCATGAGGAAGCTACGCTATCTTAGCAAAAGCGATAATACCTAAAAGATTGCCTCGCTTAGAAGTAAAATGGTTTGTCCACTTTATTCAAGTGGAGCGCTCAATATGAGTTATTTAAATAATTTTCTCGAGCGGAGCAAGCGCAAACGAAAATCTTCCGCAAGCGTTCTCAGATAGCGAGCAGAAATAAAAATTAATGGTAATTACGTTTCGCATCTGCGTCGTTCTTCAAAATATGCATTGTACGCGGCGTAGAACTTCACACATATCTGCGCGTCGCAAAGTCGGTGCAACGTTTGCAAGTTCACGTTGTAAAGAACAAAGCTCGGCCAAAGCCCGACGAACCGCAGAAACATCTATGCGTTTTGTAGATACGTACGGTTACGGCTGGAAGGGCCGAAAATAGGAAGCCGCTAATTGTTAATCCCTTTGTGGGAATGCTTGTTTGTTCCTCGCTGCGGATAATGCATACCAATGTCAGCCTTTTCTGCAGTAGAGTGACTTATGTGTGTTGTTTTTTTTTAATTTTGCCTATTGCGATAACAGCAAATGGAAACACAAGGATTGCACTGGAACCGTTGACCACGCAGCCCACTATTGATCCTAGGAAGCGTTGGGGCCGTAAGAAGGACGACCTAATGTCTTTTGAGTTTCATATGAACTCATATTGTCGCGGTGAAAGATGATTTATATCGTTGCCGGTTGGTTTTTCGGAGTACGGCAAATACTTCTGGTTGTTTACCAATCGGCAGTAAACGTTCTTTAATTTTTTAAAATAAATTGTAGCAACATGAGCCGAAATTGAGGCAAAAGTTGTAATCACTTTCTGTTGACACGCTTCGGGAACGGATAACTTTTTTGTTGGCTCCCCTTCCCTTTGAAACAGCCACACATAGTGAATTGATGTTTGATTGAAAATTTAAATTGTTACAATAAGAAAATGCTAAAGGGACGCCATGATAATTTACCTCTAAAGAGTACTAAGATTACGCTACCCGGGCTTTGAGTTGCTGGTGGCTTCAACCCTTTCCCAGTCGTTCGTGGATACCTTTTGGAGAAACGTCCTTTAAAAGATGGGTTTTTAAGGATTTTTTAAAAGAAAGCAACGAACGTGGAGGTCTGTAACATTTCTCTTTGAAGTTGCTCGTTGAGAACGAACCAGAGGACTGTTGTTATGAAACGTAACGTTCTGTTCTGGAGTATTTTTAATTCTTCAGCCGGCTTTAAAAGCACTGTAAAGCATTGTATCGAATAGCCTTTAAGCTACGCTGAGAAAAAGGAATTGGTTCATCCAATAACCTACGAAATGTTGTACACTGCCGTTCAGAGAAGTTCGGTCGGTTGGTAAAAAACATGAAAAGGTTACAGAAACAAACGAAACTAAAGGTCGGTCTGTTCCCGACGAATCAACCTTAAGAAAAGACTATTTAATGATTAAAATAAACCAGGGATTCATCATTTACTTGCATGTAAAGAACTTCCTTTCTTTAATGCGAGCTAATAGAGGAAATAAGTAAATGCTTGGGACAAATATAACAAAATAAAAGCACATTCGTCATTTGGTCGTTAAGTGCGCTGCTTACAAATTTCTCTACACGTTCTCTTTCTAAAATTCTTGCCTTGCAGAAATAGCTCAGCATGGCATCGCCATTTGTTCCAACTACACCTCGACGTTCTCTTCGTTCTTCAAATTTACTAAGCTTAGATATTTTAACTTTATCGGTATTACCGAATAACAGCTCCTTGAACATCTTTATTTAAGGCAATTGAGAAAAGAAACCCTGTTGGGCTTCGCCTTCCACGATTAACTTGAAAATGCAAGACACCTACTGTATTACCTCTACATATTAGAACACGCCCCAAAAATGGTCAATTCCCATGAAGTAAATCACAAAAATGGCGATTTAGTTTCCCCGAAAAGGAGCATATTAGAAATAAGTTTACTCCCATCAAAAAAAGATTCTCCAAAAAATGCAAATCACGCTTCTTCAAATAGTCAAAGCTAAAGCACCGCCCAGCATTTCCCAAAAAAAACTTTTTACCTAGCAAAAGATACAACCCATTTAATATCCTTTTCTGTTCGGATAAAATGGAACTTTTATCGCTATGTCTATTGGTCGTTTATAAAATAATTGTTGAATTATTACTTTCATTGGCTGTGAGTTCAAACTTAACATTTTAAATTAAAACTTATAATTAGCGGGACACGATCGTATATTCATACAACCTATTACGTTTTCTGGTGTCAGATACGTACACTGCCGTTCAGAGGAGTTCGGTCGGTTGGTAAAAAACATGAAAAGGTTACAGAAACAAACGAAACTAAAAACAAAATGCAATTTTATTGTATGTACAGGTAAAAAGGACAAAAATAAATAAATAAAAAGTTATTCTGGCCTAATATAACATACTGAACGTTATTTTTTTTTCATCGAAAAAAACCTTCTTTGCTGTTAATCACCGCTCGAACTATTCTAGGCATTCTTTCGATAAGTTTTGTTAAAACGGATTATGGAATATTAATTCATTCATGTTGCCGAATATTCCCTAAATGTTCTTGTGAAGTTGGGCATATTTTTCGGATCCTCCTGTCCAGTTCATCCCACAACAACTCTATCGGGTGCAAATCGGGGCTTTGTGGGGGCCATGTCATTACTTTCAGGGTGTGCTGTTCTTCTTGCTCTTTTAGATAGTTCTTACACACTAACGCAGTGTGTTTCGGGTCGTTGTCATGCATGAATGTAAAGTTACGGCCTATTATACGCAATCCTGAGGGCACTGCATGATTCTGGAGTATTGCAAAATAATTTTCCTTCCTCGTTACACCCTGCACTCGGCATAAATCTCCCGTCCCAGCAAAGGAGAAACATCCCCACACTAACACAAAACTACGCCCTTGCTTCGCTGTAGGCACAATGCAGTTCGGGATCACTTTTCGGTTTTAGATCTTCGGACATAAACTCGTCGATTTTGCCCAAAAACCTCACACTTTGACTCGTCACTCCAAAGCACGTGATTCCAATCATCTAACGGCCAATCTGGATGAGAACGGGCCCACTGTAGCTGTTTTGCTCTGTTGCCCCGACGTAATAAGGGTTTTCGAATGGCAATGCGTCCATGAAGGTCCGCTTGTTGAAGTCGACGTTCTACCGTACTCGCCGAAACTTGTTCTTCACGACCGCGATTGACTTCGGCTGCTATTTGTGGCGCTGTTAATTTTCTATTGTGTTTGCTTAATAATACAATTCTCAAATCTTCAGCTTTTGTGGTTTTCCTAGATGCTCCGGGACGAACACGATTTTCTATAGTTCCAGTTGTCCGATATCGCTTTATGATGTCATTTACTGTTGAACTTCCCATATTTATTTTTTCAGCAATTTGCAGTCCCGAATATCCTTCTTCGAACAGCGTAATAATACGTGAACGTTTTTCTACGCTGGTAGGCTTGCCACGTGCCATTTTGAAGTAAATTTTCTTAAAACTTTCGCGCAAAAACGACAGATGCACACCAACACACGTTTAACAGTAAAACGAAGCAAATTTATATCTTTACGCCTGTGATAAATAAACAAGAGTGTTACTGCGGTATATTTCCTAAATGTATTGTTCGTTAATAATCCCCAAACGACCCGTTTCAAAAGATCGGTACTTCCGAGAAATTCTTGGAATGATAATAAAAGGGACTTTATTGTGGTTGTCGCAATATTTCTACTTTACATAATAATTTATGGCTTTAATCCCTTAGAAAAGAGTGTATGCTTAATATTTTTCTAATTTTATGTATTAATAATTGTATACAGTGTGATATAATAGATTTTTATTGTATGACCGAACTTCACTGAACGGCCGTGTACATTGCACACGTTCATCTTTGATTCTACGCATGCTTCTACCAACATTCTAATGTAGGTTGGTTTTAAAGTTGATCCAATTAAAAAAATTCTAAGTCTATGTTTTGCATATAACAAGGTTACATTGATGAAGCATTCAACAGAACTTAGTTTAGGGCAGCGACCCTCTCATGTTATTTTCGAATATGCAGCCTCAGGTTAGTCCGGATATACTCCAATATTAAACCCGACGTCTCTTTGAGTAAAACTGAAATTAAACGTGGGATTAAAGCAACAACTTGAACGTGTTACTGCATTCTTCACAACGCCTGCCGTAGAGGTGACATATGTCAGCGAGAAGCTATAACCTTTTCGTAAACGCGTTAATTTGACATTATTTTACAGCGTAAAGATTAACTAATATTTCCGTTAATTTCGCATTGCAAACACCATGAACGATTTCGTATCCTGTCCCCGTATAATGAATTGCGTTGGCAAGTTGGTCAATACGGAACGCGTCTTGAAGAACAAGGAAACGTTCGTATACTATTTCGCCTCGTCGTCTTGTGCCGGCCAGAGACAATTACTACAAACGCTCAAGGAGATTTATGGCGAAGTGAAAAAACGGAAAATCCCAATGGAGATCATTTACATATCGTCAGATAGGGATCCGAAAGTCATGGTGAAACATTTCCGACACTACCATCACGGTTGGTACGCCTTGCCGGCGAATGCGTCGATCGTTGGCGAGTTACATATACAGTACAATGTCACCTACGAGCCGCAGATAATCGTCGTGACTAAACAGGGGGTAATTGTTACTAAAACCGGATTGGCCGAAGTGGAAGAATATGGCAACAACGTGATTATCAAGTGGATGACTTCGGATATCGAGTATTAAGTTTAAAATTTGACGCAATTCTTCTGCATACAGCTTCAATACAATAAAATCTAACAACATATTCTTGTACTTTCTTGAAGATTTAGAGATTAGTGCTTCTATAGTTGAGGATTACTCTGCAAATATTTAAATCGAGTAGCAGCCGCGCAAACTCTCCTAGGTAATAAGAATAGCTCCCACTAACATTTATTTGGAAGGATTGCAATGCTGAGTTACCATTTGGATGATGGCCAATAGTTAACGCGTGCTTCGCCCTTTACAATTTAATGAGGATAAATGTTTTTAAAATTTTAGCTGATTGGTTAGGAAAGATCCCCCAAATTGGAATTTTTTAGAAAAATAACATACGTAAATAAAATGTACGAAAAGAAAGATGTTATTTTTATCATATGTTTGCATAACATGCATAAAGTCTTGAATATCTTCAATTATCAAAATGCTCGGGTTAAGCAGACCATTTCTTGTAAATTTGACTTCATTTCTTTAATTTAATATATTTTGGTTTTTCGTCGTAGAAAAATTTCGTCGCGGCAAGGAGTCGAACCTGACACTTTTCGAGGCGGACGCCATGGGGACCTTATGCCAGAAACATTCACCTTTTAATACTTACTTATTTATCTGCAAATAAATTTATGTTTTTGGAAGAAAATTTTGTTAAAATACACATTTTTTTAAATATCTTGAAAAGTATCCATAATAAATATTAAAAAAATTTTTTTTTCTCTGAGACAGCGATTTGTTAATAAAAAGAAAAATAGATAGTTGTATTTTAATGATCTTGCCCCATGAATACTCACTATTAAAGTTACCTTCATTAATAAAAGTAAATATCTTAAATTTCTTCAGATTTACTTTTTAAGAAGGGCACCGATCTTCAATATCTCTTCATGGTAGTACTTTCTCTAATATTCAACCTTAATATTGGGGCTTTCACCCTTACGATCTTGTAAGTCAAAGTAAGCCACCAACACATTTTTTTAATAATTTTTTTTTCAATACACCAATTTTTTTAAGTTATTGTTAGCTGTTTGATATTGTCTCGATGATGTTTGAGGAATAAGCTGCGAAGTCTGCGGCTTTCAATGCTTCACATTGTTCTTCGTTATTTGAAAAATCCATTTCACTTTCCGCTTCATTTACATCTACACTTAATTCTTGAGCCGTAACATTTTAACATTTAATTAACTTTTAAATTCTTCGAACGGGACAGGCCAAGCAATTTCTAATCGGACAAAGGCCTGGGTTTTCAGAGGAGCTACTAAGCAGGGAGAGGAAGTTTCTTAAAACAATAGCAGGCCTGCACAACGCTAGCAGAAATACGGCTTTCAGAAAGTGAGTGATAAACAAGGTTGTTCATTCTCGAATGCAGAGCCGTACTTCGCGAATTACAATCAAATATTTTCAACTATTTTATACGCTACTTAAGTTCAGTTATGCTAATAGGATAAGGTTTTTTTTTTCCTATTTAATGTTGCGTAAAAGTAAATACCTACGTTGAGCAAATGTAAATGTGCCTTTAACTTGTCTAGATAAGATTCACAACGGCCCATTTAAAACAAACAAGTCGATAATCCTTAAATTTTATCTAAATTTATACGTATTACTTTTCCTCCATTACAACCAACGAACTAAATCATCAGCGCCAAGAAGAGACGATCGAATTCTATATTTTACGCAGTCACCGGGTTGTGCATACAGATCAAACCCACATGTTTTGAGCTTTATTTTACGATCTGTATTTGAGACGGCCGGGTTAAATTTATATTAAGGACGACTGAGGCGAGCTCTTTTATCGTTTTCTGAGCTCTGCACCCGCGTCATCTATATACAACATAAACCGGAATCGTACAGAGATGGCGGTGGCGGTGCTAGTGTGGGGAGGAATAATATTTAATCCTAAATCTTTTCTTATAACCTGAGAGCTAGATCCACCTGTGTACACGTGTACGAGCAATTCATATAAGATCACGGTGCTAAAAATTCCAATAAAGCTCCCAGAATAAGCAATAAATACAAGATTACGTTTAAATGGTTTTATCGAATTTCGCAAGTCGATTTATATACATACGTCGCTTATTTTCGCAATAAGTCAGTCTAGAAAGAAGTTTCTTCCAATCAGCGATCCTATAATAGAATAAAACTTGTCGTATTCGCGAAATCTATCCAAATAACTGTCTTATTGACGAACATGAACGTGAAGCAATCTGTTTCCAAAAATAAATATCAATCGGTTTCGTTAACTTTCGACGGTACGGCGTTGTAACAGCGTCCTACATTAAGGCACACGTAATATATAAATATCTTCCCTTCTTAAAAGTAAATATTTATATTTGCGACGGACACGTACAGGTGTCTTCTAAAATCCTCTAAAATTGTGGAATTACGTCAATTATGTTAAAGATAGAAACGCCGTAAAATATTTTCGTGTATTTAGGCTGACTTCGTGTATTTGACCTGATTTCTTCCAATTATCACAAATTTGATGGCGGTAACTATACACACGCTTTGCACATGCTTTTATAGGAACACCCGTTACAATCGAATAAATCACAAAAATCGAACGTGGCTAGATTAAGGAGGTACATGAAGGCGGTGCTACATTCCGGGAAATTGCATCTAGACTTAATCGTAATCATTCTGTATTGGAACCTGTGGATTGCAAATCAAGGTAAAGCACGTAGGGCAGGTTAAGGCGCACCCAGAAGGACCACCCCGTAAGAAATTTTTCTTTTAAAGCGCTCTTCACGTGAGCATAGACGCGTTAGACGAACCTTATTTATTTTCCTGTTAATTTTTGATACTAAAAAACACTATTTTGCGGAAATTTTTTAATGGTGCATTTTTAATTGTGACCAGTGTACTTTGAGATTAAAGCCGTGCAATGCGGGCTAATATATTTGGACTTCCATGTACACATACACGTTTTACCCGAAGCAGCAGTTGCGTTAAATTTAATAATTCAGTCCTGGTAAATCGTTAGGTTTTGGAGTGGTACAGGTGAAGTGCATTAATAGAGATATGTTGCGATATATTCTGGGAATTTCAATTTACGTTTTTCCTTTTCGTATAAATTATTAATGCAAAATTCAGCTACAAGTTGCTACTAGAAAACCAGTCACAGCTACTGGACTAGGATATTTTGTATCATAATCACCATTTCCATGTAAATCTTTTGCATTGTGGCAGATATTTGGTAGCGTTTTTCTGGATGCATTTTGTAACGTGGATCACTCCTCTCTGTCTTGTTTTAAAGCTGTGAGCATTTCTTAGCTGTATTAGCAGTTTTCTTCTATTTTTTTCTGTTTCTGATCTTTGTCCTCGAGTCCTTTGTGTTCATTGCACATCGTGGTTCTTCGCTCCAGTGAGAGCTGTTGTTGTTTTAATTAGTTCTGTGAATGGCCCTTTCATTATTCATCCATCCAAGTTGTTTTGCTTAGTTTCTGTCTAGTTTGTCTAGTTTTCGTTGTATTTCCAGGTTTAAATAATAAAGGATTGTTCTCACAATTTTCCTTTCTACAATATTCAATCAAGTTTCTTCTTTTTTTATTGTGCTGGTTTCTGGTAATTTGCATTTCTTGCTTATTTATTTTTTTTTTAGTGGAACCTTGTTGGCCTTTCTTTTGCTCTTGGCGCAATCTATCATTTATACTGTTAGGTAGTCGTTCCTTTCTTCTGAAATCGTTTTGGTAATTATTGGCTGACCCTTTAACTAGACCTAAAGGCTTAAGCCTGTAATCTTTTTAATCGCCATTGTGCTCTCTGCGATAGATCTTGCCTCAGTAGGTCATGGGAAAAATAATTCACGTAAATGTAGTTTCAAGCAATTGCTACGTCATTAGCCCAAAGGAAGTTTCCTATCGAACGATACGGCGGCTAAAGAGAGAACAGCCTTATGGAATTCCTACAATATGCATTTGTTGCCCTGTCTAGCGTCTTCCTCGAAGGATCGCGAAGATTTTCAACGATAATAAGTACGAAAAGATCGTGGATGAAATGACGAAATTCTTATAAAAAAAGGAGCTACAAAATTATTTCCGTTTACTTCTGAAACAAGCGTAAAAATAACCCTATTTCCTTCTTGGAGGAACAGCATGTAAAGCTTACGTATGTTCCCTGACGTAGCTCTATTTTTTTTTTTTTTTCCTACTAACACATGCACACATATATTTTATAGTGTTTAGACTGGTGCTTATCATTCATGTTTTATATAAACGACGCGAAAAGTTATATGACTTTTCCTGAAGGCATATATAAATTCGAATGAACAGAAAATACATAAAAATAGTATTTTTATATCCTGACATAACGTTAGTGGTAAGTTACGGATTATTTTTGATGTCTGTAAAGAATTTAAGCTTAGTTCGCAGCTCGTTATACAACGCGGGACGTTATATACTGATGAATGAAACAATTCGTTTGGAATTCGCTGTGCTACGTTTATGGGTGGGGGTGGAGTACAATGAAGAAGGTAATAAAGTAGTTCGAAAGAAAGGAATATATACTTTGTGGTCTTAAACTTGTTTAATATATTTGCGATGTTGAAATCTCCAGCTGAGCTATATCGAGACGAAGGATAATGTTCGGCTAACAATTTTAAGACTTTCAGTTTTTTTTATATTGGTTTATGCGATTAATTACAGAAAAAATAACTTGCTCTTTATTTTAACATTTTTGATATAATAAAGTTTTAAAATATGTTTATTAAGTTATACAGGATGAGTTGGGAGAAAGGGACCAAAGTCCAATAGTACACGTGAAAAAAATGTAAAAATTATTATTATCCCCCCCCCCCTTCCCCCTCCTCACCTCTTCTTACAAGAGATAAATATTAAAAACGTGTCCCTTCAGTAATTCTTCTTTATCTCTGAGGTGGATTTCGAGACAGCGACTCACATTCGCTCTCCGTCTACGTATAACTATTTAACGTGCGGTAACAAAGGACGTGGCTTTCCGGCGCATCTGGTCGATTAGTTTTTATTATTATTCCTCGTAAGGCTTTCGTGTTTCAATGTCACACCTTTATGCAGACATTATTCAAATTTTCCGCATAATATGGGGCAGATGTTTCTTCGGCTTTGAAATTTTGTTGTTCGCGGTGATTAAACTTTGTTTGTTAATCTTACCTACCAGCTCAAACGATGAATATTGAGCATTAAAAACGATATATGGAAAAGCCCGGAAGAAGATTCGGAAAAAAATAAAGAATATCGTGAGATCTCGCACAAGACAGTGTCGACGTAAGTCGTGCATTTGATGCGAAAAGCTCCGCTTAAAGTTATATTTTTATTTCATCTTGTAAGATGTAAGAATAGCGTAAGCTCCTTCTAAAAACTGTGCAGGCATCCCTTTTATTATTTATAAAAATCGAAACGTACGTTTTTACAACGTAACCTAACATTGAAATTGGTTAAATTAAAGAGATCACTGACTATCGTTCAGCACCTTTTATACGCTGCAAAATATCCTTAATTTCAAATAGAACAATGGTCCGAACATATTTAACCTTGCGTAATTAATACCACTTGACTAGAGGAACCGACTTGGCCTTTTAATTGAAAAGGGATTTACGGGTCCCTTAATGGCATCTTCTTGACACCGCACTTGATCCGCCGGTTTAAAAGATCTATGCGAGAAAGGTCAACATCTTCAACGGCCGCAAACGTCGTAAATTCATCTCGGTAATGGGTGGAATTTTGACGAATGAGTCGCATGCCGAAGAGGGATATCCAACAAACGATAGTTATTTTGTAATTTGGAAGTTATATTGTGAAAATACATAACTTAACGTTTGCAATCTTGTAAGCAATTTAAAGTTTCGGGTAATTTCTTGATAAGGAAGGTAATTGTTGAGATTCTATAACGTAGTAAATGACGTATACTGAACTAGAAGTTTTAAATAATTTATTATAGTGGTGAAAAGTTTACAAGCTCAGGATTTATAAAGGAGGAGAATCGTTAAAAGTTTACAGAAAATTCTTTCTCATTAAAGTGTTGAATCCAATCCTGCAACCTACAGCTACGCCGTGTGATTCATACATTAATTGTATTTAAAAAAATGCAGAAAGGATCTATATTAGATAATACCTTAATTGCTTACCTTAGAGAGCTTGCTGCGTAAGCTCAGAGGAGGCGAGGAATGTCTGGATGAAACAAATTGTGATGAGCGTTCAGCCGGGATTAAACAACTTAAAAACGGCAAGGCATCTCTGATTGGGACTCTGGAAGCTTGATACAAGCGTCCTCTTCTGGCAGAACTACAGATCGGCCTGTAGTATGCATGATTTTCAAATTGGGGAAATCTGTGATTTTGCCCAGGCTGAGAAATGAGTTTTGGATTTAGGGCAGCTACATTTACTAATCTCTAACTTCTTCGCCTGTCTGAGGCAGTTCGTGATGTCTTTCAGCGGAGAGAGACCGTTGGGACGTTTTTTTTTCTGGACGTAGCGAGGGTGCCCGGCACTGCATAGCGTGCAAGACGAGGTGATGGTCGGGAAATTCACATTCGATCAAATCTGTGCGAATGACACTATCACCTACAATGCCAGCAGGAGCGAGAAACCCATCGTCAGAAAGAAGCAGCCTATCCTGCAGGGCATAGTGGCGTGGGCGGAGACCTGGGGTCTAAGAATTAATGAAAGCAAGAATCTCACCATGCTGTTCGCGAAACGAAGATGACCGCCACCAGAAGAACTAACGATCGCTGATTAAGCAATGGAATTGGGTTTAATCGCCAAATATTTGCGAGCTGTGGCGGATAAACACCTTACGTGTAGGCAGCCGAGGGAGCATTCCAGGGTGAAAATTATGATTTTTCCAGTGATCAGTAGATGGCTCAGCTCGACGCTGCTGCTATGCAGTATGTGTGAACTCTAGCTACTTGAAAAGAGTTGAAAGACCACAAAATCAAGTTATAGGAATTATTGTCGCAGCTCCAAAGTTCGTCCGGAATGAGCGCTTGAGGGTGAAATTTAACATTCACACCCACTCGGCATCTTTGCGATTTGGCCGAGATATCACGGATGCGAGCAAATATTTGCGACAATCCCTTGTTCGCAAGAAATTAAATTGTCACGTTGTATAAATAGAAGACCGAAAATTTCAATTGGAGATGCTGATTAGAACGAGGACACAATAAGTTGTGCAAGAAAAAATCTAGCTCAAGCTTCAAAACATCCCGATCATCGGTTGTAGGGACGTTGTTTCCCAGCGATAATGAAGTTTTGGAAAACGCCAAAGCACGTCCCAGCGTACAAAGAGAATAATCACCAACTCCTACGCAATTACACACCTATTTCCATATAGTATTGAGCTTTGCTAAATTTTATAGAAAGGCCAATGGCCAGTACGTTGGAAATAATGAATAATGATAATGATATGTTAACGAAGACGCTCGAAAATATAAAGGCATATCTCTTAACATCTTCAGCAGAATTACCGTAACTCGCATACTCACAGATATTAATAATGTAACGCATGGTTTCGTTACTGCTGCTTTTAGTACGCTTGCGTTCCGTAATAAATTATCCCGGCGGTTCTAATTTTGTCCGTAAAAAGTGCAGAGACGGCATTACAATGTGCTTTTATACACCAGCAACGAGCAAACTTCGCTTCCGCACGACGAAAGCCGGAATAAAACCTTGATTGCGTTGACTCCCTTATTTAAGCTCTTGGTCCGTTGTGTGTATATAGTTTTCATCACGTCTCACTTTATTATAGGCACTAGCTACTAATTTATGATGTTGACGCTTAGGAGTATGTATATGTGTAATATGTACCTCTCTTCGCTTGCTTGGGCGCATTTTTTTCCGTAAGTTTTGTAATATAAAGGATCGAGTTTTCCCAGAATTACGTGGATTAAAAGTCATTCTGGACAAGTCGGACTACTTCAACCGCGTCAATAGCTTGTTATCATCAGGACCTTATAGAGAAATGAGAAAAAACCCTTTACCAGCTATGATTAGGGAAACGAAAGAAACGGAAGAAATTGTCCAAAACTCGTTAACGCGAACCTTAAGTTTAAATTCTCAATTTCAAACCCAACAGTGCCTAAAATAAACCCGGTAAATCTATGAGACCAATTGTTTCAGGCATAGATTCACCCACGTACAAACTGTCCAAATGGCTAGTAAATGAATACAAAAAAAAAAAAAATTACCCATCAAAGCAGTCCTTGCTATCATTATTGGATTAAAAGACTTCCGTATGGGGTCTACCGGAATTGGCATTGAATAGAATTGTTGAAATTATTATGCCCACCATTCGCAGCAAGAGCTATAGTCTTATTGCTATAATAATTTCCAAAATACCTGAAGATATACGAGTTTCGAACGCATTTTACGAGCTTTGGACATCCCCAATAGTCTTCAGAATTTTCTGAAAATAAGAAGTGGCCTATGTGAAACCCATAAAATTTTTAGAAATCTTTGCAAGAGTTCAAGAACGTTCTTTCCGAAAGAAATTTCCAATAATTCTGGAAAATTTTCAAATGGTTTTCCAAAACTGATGAGAATACCAGGAGTTTGCTCTTAATCTTCGCAGAAGATCCAAAAGCCCCAAATCGGTTTTGCAACTTTACTCGATTTAGATTTTAGGAGGTTTTTGCGATGGCTAAAAGCCTTTTAAAGATCTGGAGATTTAGCTTTTAGAATCACGTGAAAGTTCGAAATTTTTTTTGAGCTCCCAAATAGAAAGAAAAATATTTGAAATATATCGAAAGCTTTTTAAGGAGACTGGAAAGCTTATGAAAGATTTAAGGAGAAACTTCTTAATAAAGAAAGAAAATTTAGAATTTTTTTCAAATAATTCCAATTTGGATTTAACGGTCGCTAGATTCAAATAGACTCCCACAAAAAAATTAAATTAATCTAAGAAATATATTTTCTAACTGTTTAAATCCTAAAATATAGTAGTCCATATTTATCAGCAAATTGCCAGAATATCAAAACTGATTACAGAGATCACGTTATTGTACGTCGTTTAATGTCGTAATTTTCAATTTCGAATTGGTTTAGTTTAAGCGTGCAAAAGCCATTCGAAATTGTTTGCCTATTATTATACGGCTACCGTCGTTCCCGTCTACGAATAAAATTCCTGCCATTTTACGTTTGAATGGGCGCGTAACATGAAGGTGTGTCCTACATTGCATATAACGATGAGTTTAATTTTGTTTCGCTCAAAATTGCAGCCGTAAAATCGTGAGCAATCAAAGCAATTCAGCGCTTCTTTCAACCTTGCTAAAATAGCCACCACAAACCAATAAGAATCGAAATGAAGTGCCAGCAAATGGGTAATCGATCAAACCGGACTAGTGCGCTTTCCTAATGAGATTCGCGCGGACGAGCACCAGAATGGACGGCGGCTTTTCCGAGCTTACAGTTCTATCTGCGAGATGGAATTTTCCCAATGGAAAGGGACGACCATCCAGTTGAAATTAAAAGCAGAAGACGGATAACGGTCAATATTGGTTAGAAAATTAATTAAATTATAACTCCCTTCAGTATTTTATTAATTACGTTAGAGTTTTAATTCTCCTTTCGCCCTTCTCACTTAATTAAAACCTTAAGCGTCGCTTCCCTTACGTAATCTGTAACGACGAATAAGAACCTGGGTAAATTGGAAACGAGAAGGAGAATAATGGGGTGTAATATGCATTATGGAGGAAGATGGTTCGTTAATTGTCACTGATACAGAGAGCGATGGTTCTTGGCAGGTGTAAAGGAATTTTATTTTTCTTTTGTAAGATGGTGATGAGAATAATTTCAAGTTCCAGATTTTTTTCCAGCCTGCAATAGATGCTTGGATTTACCGCTTAAGGTTGAAGTTGCTTTAATTTTGAAAATTAAGGATCGAACGAATGTAGAGTGAGGGCTTGTATCCTCGTTTTCCCAGGATCATCCTTAGCTGAAGATATCTTTTCTGAATCGCCCGTGATAGAGCGCGAAACACAATTATAATAGCGACAAGACGAGAATCGTATATTAACATAGCACTTACGAAGAATAAATTAAATAATAACAACGCTTAATTAAACAACTAGAGATCGCGAAACCTTTTGCTTAAAAAAAATACAGCGAAGCTACTTTAAATTTCAACTCTATAAATTTTAAAATACCCCTCGCAAAGCATTAAATCGTCGCATCTACGCTAAGCTACCGCCGATGCTAACAAATCTAGGTCACGTTCCGAAACTGAAATCAGAGCCTATCAAGTTGATTGAAACTTTCCCCCATACTACACGCTTGTTTTTCAAATCGAAATTTCTATCCCTACGCATTTCACGACTTTCGTAAAATGCCTCTCATGCGAATTGTGAGGAGTCGAGGAATTACCATACATCGCGAAGCGAAAAACAAAAAAAAATTACCCGCCGAAATGATAGGATTAACGCGGATTAGCATATTTTTGCATTCCGGCTCTGTTGTTTATCGCCGTTGTTACAGGTGAAGAGGGGAAAATTATGTTCCAAAAGGAGGACGCAAGGTAGGTTAGGTGTTAAATAAATTAAGGGTGCTACGATGAAAATGTGTAAAATGTTATATCGCTTATTAAGTAGGTACAGTTGACAATTATGAACGAGTGTACAGTGGGGAAAATAATTAATGTCTTTCTACTTAAACGAAGGATGATAAATTCCGAAACGCAAAAGGATTTTTATTTAAACAACAGAACCGGTAAAGATCGGTTAAAAAAAAGATAATTGCACCAAAAAGCATGAAATATCAAAAAAATTAAGAATAAAAAGCAAATAAAATTCTTTCTCTCTCAATTGCATTGCGCTTCAGCATGTCGTATCGCTGCTGTGAGAAGAATGAGCGAGCTTGCAAGGGCTCCTTGGATTCTAGTCCATATTCTTCCAGTACCATTTCCACGCAGAAATCTTTCTGGGGTTCTCATCTTCCGTTTGGTGTGGGCGTTGGAATCTTCTTCTTGGACTCCTTACTCCGGCGTTATACCTAAAAAATAATAGAAATGAATTAGTGGATTTTGATTAGATGAGTTCAGCGATACTATAATCTGCTCAGGTCGTCTTGTGGATGGTTCTTCTAGAGGTTTCCTGAGTGATAGCGCTCTGCATGGCAGGGCTATCGCTCCCCTTTGTCTTCTCGAAGAAGGCTTTGTTGAGCCTGGTAAGGAACTCTGTGAGTTCCTCGGTTTCGCTCAGGTGTCAGTGTTCCGATCTCGGTGTTACTGGGGACCCGTAACCCGTTTGGAGGCATCGGTTTTGTACCCGGGAGAGGGATAGGAAGCGTGACGGAGCCGCCGTGATCCAACAAGGACTGGCGTAGGTGAGTATTGGGCGAATCTGCCGGTTTCGCCGGTTTTGGGGTTTAGTCGGGAGTTGGATAGGACGGGGTACAATCGTCTAGCCGCACCTAATGCCCTGTTTCGAACTCGTCCGAGGTGCTCAGCGAAGGTTAGCCTGATGTCCAGAATGACACCGAGATACTCGATCTCCGAACTCATTAAATATTGCTGCTCGTTCAGTATTGCTGCTGAAGATGATAGCTTAGTTATCGAAACGTGCGTACAGTTTCAGTGAAGTGTTTGTGGTAAGGGGTAATAGTGAAGTGCTTCAGTGTTCCTGTGCCACAATATTCGAGTACTTGATTTAGCACGAGACAGAAGTTTGGTATCGTTAAATAAAATCTGATGGCCGGTTTCCAGCTTGTGCTCGACTAATGCAGAATGGCTCGTGTTCCGCCGCACGTGTGCTGATCGACCGCTTTGTTTCAAAATTTTTTTTTTGCTGTCACCGCACAGAATAAAATACATTTTAACTGCATTAATAATTGGTAGCCGATAGGGGGACACAACTTATTTTGCCTACTGTACGTATGTCTATCAGTAAAACGCGAATGAAAAATAATTTTTTTTTTCCATCCTGCTGAAATTAGGTTCATTACAAAGTGTACCGTATTAAAAAAAGAATCATGAATATTACTGTGGAATGGAATGAAATCATACCAATGTTCTAAAAGGGAGTAGCTTTTAGTTAGCAAAATACGTTTGATGTTAATTGGAAAATATTACGTTTTTTTTTCGTTCTTATTTTGCGTGTGTTACATTATTCAACCGCTGAAATGAATTTGCCTCGCACTCAGTTTTTCAAAATAATTGTACAAAGACACTGTCTGTTAAATTGTACCGCATTTTTTACAATAAAATCTCCATATATTGATGAATCGCGTACATTCATTCTGTTCTGTTTTGTACCTATTGCACGTCACACGTAATAAGTATTTGTAGTGCCTAAATATCGTTTCTAACGAAGTAAACAGAAACACATTTGCGTAAGCTTTCTTATTATTACGTCGGAATTTTTAATTTTATACCAAGTCATAACGAGATAGTCCAATCAAGTTGCTAATACGAGCTGTCTTGTTGGAGCTACGACCCAAACTTGCGTTTTTTAAATGTGAATTGAATAATAACATTAAAATATCTGCACACTCCGCATCACAAAAGTTGATAAACAACACATACATAAGTATCGGAAACCTCCGCACCACACAAGTTATAATAATTAATCCGGGACGGTCGTTTCGAGGACACGAATGGTCCTCATCATCATCAACCGTTGATCATCATTCGGATGATCAACGGTTATGTGTTGTTTACCATACTACGCCACAGTCCTTGCTATCATTATTCACAGAAGTTGAATTAATTAATCCGGTACGGTTGTTTCGAGGATGCATCGAAATTCATTTTCGCCAGTTGGTCATTCGGTCGTACGGTTGAGAATCGACGCATTTTCGAAACGACTGTCCCGGATACTTATGCGGTGCAGAGTGTGCCGGATACTTTAGTGTTGTTTGATGTGAATTGAAGTTGTTTTTTATTAAAAGAATTATACCGATCCACACAAATGGAAATAAATGAAAACTGAATGCAAACATGACTCTTGAAAAATGTCTCTAATTCTTTTAATGTTTGAAATAACCATACTGGGTGTTACATAATTGGAAACGCTATAAAGGTACCACCGCAGCTAACTATGATTGCCATTCAAAAAAAGAAAAAAAAAAGAAATTTATGTCATAACTTCGTTAGGCAGTTAACTATTCGCCAACATACAAATGGTGACTTAGAATTTTACTGGACTCTCCAAAAAAATCTACCACTTGACCCTGCTAAAACTCGAACCTTACCACAATTAGGGGCAGACTCTTATTGCCAGGCTACCGAGACGTTGAATTCACTAATCATAGTTCTACAATTGAGTCATAACTCAGTAATAGTTTCGGCTGGAACAAGAAGAAAACTCGGCTGTACAAGTCGACGAATAATCGGGAACATACCTGAACGCACGTGGCTGAACAGCGCTAATCATTGCGTTCAATACAAATTTGATTCATTTAATTGCATTTGTTTCCATTTTATTCAAAATAAAATAATTAACGAAATATCCGCACCCTAATGTAACATACGTATGTATTTATTCAAACATCGTATTCTGCAAACGCTAATACACAGAGGGTGGATTCCTCATGCTCACCCTACCACATATTTTCCAGTAACAATAGACTAGCATCCGTCGGTAATTCCGCAATTCCCGTCGGGAGGCCGGGGACGGTACGAACCACTCAAAACAAAGCGTCCTTCTGCTGCCTCCGAGCTATGAATTCAAGAGGACATCGCGCGCGTCCGTCCAACGAGCCTTTGAATACGTCCGTCTTGTCTACACACACGTACATCGAGACGCTACATCCGTATACATACATAAGATATGACACAATACGGGGCTTACAACGTAACGTTGCCGAGTCAAAGTTTTAGGATGCCTAAAACGACAATTCGCAGTAGCGGCAGGCACTAATCTGCATGCCTCGGATTCGGATCTATGTACCAGATGAGGTATATATGCAGTAAATCCTGAATTCGGTGGGTTAACGTGGGTATCTTTCGTATTATGAATTATGGAGATTCGTTTAAAATTCCTACGATTTT